>JAULKM010101559.1:0-10121 GCA_032355605.1 Rubia tinctorum | reverse complement strand
GATCACAAATTATTACTATAATTAGATCACACATTAAATTATTACTATAATTAAATCACACATTAAATTGTTACTATGAGTAAATCACACATTAAATTTCTACTATAATTAAATAACACATTAAATTATTAATATAACAAGATCATAAATTATTACTATAATAAAATCACAAATTATTACCATAATTATATCACACAATAAATTATTACAATAATTAAATAACACATTAAATTGTTACTATAAGTTTATCACACATTAAATTTCTACTATAATTAAATCACACATTAAATTTCTAAAATATGCTATCAAAAATAGAACCAAAATATGCTATTCTAAATTTCTAATCACAATTCAAGTTTCAATCCAATTCAAAATATGCTATTCAAAATTTCTAATCACAATTCAAAATATGTCATTATAAATTTCTAATCACAATTCAAAATATGTCATTATAAATTTCTAATCACAATTTAAATTTCTAATCACAATTTAAATTTCAAACACTAACGGTGGCGTGGTGGCAGACGTACGGCGGCCAGCGGGGTGCGGCGGATGAACGGCGGCGTCGGTCGGCGGTGACTCGGCGGAGAGGGCGGATGAGCAGCCGATGGCAGTGGCGGATTCCTTCCAGTAATGAGAAATGAGGACAGTAGCCAAAATAAACAAAATAAGAAGGAAATGATCCTTTAGGGTTTGGGTTGGATTTGGGCCGATTGGGTTTCAGCTAATCGGCCCTTGTTTTTTTTGGGCTGCTAGGAACTTGAAACGACGTCGTTTTACTTAAGCAAAACGAGGCGGGAAACAAAAAATAAAAAATACGGGTCATCTTCTCCGGCGTTCTTCCGCCGTTCCGCGGACGAGAATCGCCGGAATTTAGCTTTTACGAAGGGGGCGGAATCCATGAATTCTGGTGGCCCTTAGCACTAATTTTCGGGCCGCCGGATCCTAGGGGTGGCGCTAGCACCCCCTCGCCACCCCCTGGTTCCGCCCCTGATCCTTAGGAAGACCATCATTCTCATATTCCCATTGGAAAAATGGAACATAATTAAATGGTCAATAACAAATAAAGGTAAATAGGTAACAAAACCCCAAAAATTACAGTAAACTAAAATCCACAAGCATTTTCAAGAATAAGCATTTATCTTTTTTGAGTCAAAAGGGCAGTATAGAGAGGATCTACTTTTTCAACCGCTTAGAATGTCATATCTCTCTGAGCATAGGGATCAACATGTACAGGATGACGTTTTTGTTGTGTGTGGTGTCAACGGAGTTGCTCTCAAAACCACAATCTTCTCACACTTGTGATGCCTTGCATATTGAGGTCAAGTGTTGAGCATCGAAAACTTCGTGTACCGGAGTTTCACTGGAAAAATTTCCCTAACACGATTAACATGTCAAAACTCAACAAGCAACACATTTGATGGTCATTTGACCTTGAACTCGCCATCAGTGGTCCCTAGTTCAACCAGATATGGCATGTTATGGTGGATTAAGAGCTCTAGAACCGCTGCATCTACAAGGTTAGTTCCAGGCCTCTAGACTAATGTGGCATCATCCGCCTCCATCTCGGGAATGTATTTTGAAGGACTAAACTTGTCAAAAACATAACACAATAAGCAAAGCCAGAAATAATGATTGCGTGAAGAGGAGAGAGATTTCATACTCCCTCCGTTCATCTAACTGTGGCACACTTTTTAGCCTGTTTTCTCAAGGCATGTTTGACAATTAATAACTTTTGCTACTTATGTTAATATCATGTAAAATTTTAATATTTGAAAAGTACATGCTACGTATAATCTAACGATACCTTACATGATAATATTACTATTTATATGTTACATGAAATTTATGGCCAAATGTGAATTGAGAAAGTTGACCGAAAAGTGTGCCAATCTTAGATGACCGAAGGGAGTATAAATGTTAGAACAGTGACAAAAGGTGACGAATCAAAGTTAAATGGGTCAATCTGTTAGGAAAGGGAGGAAGAAAAGCACAAATTGCAGCTAGGGTAGGTGAAATAGGGGAAGTGTGTGTGGGAATATGAGGAAATATAATAAGGGAGAGGATAGGAACAAATTCAATGCTGCATTGAAATGAGTAGACACATGAGAGTAATGGATTTCACTGCCCAAGAGTTTTTTGATTTGGTAAGAGTATTGGTTGGGTGATTGGGAATTAAGGGTATTTTTTTAATAGGAAAATTGAATGAACGGAAATGTTAGGGAGAATAGGCTGATTAGGAAGTATAATGGTATGGGCTTTGTTATGTAAACCTTTATGCATGCGTTCAGATGGATTTGACACATTTATTATCATGTTCCGTTTGGTTGATTTCTAGTTTTAGTTAGGTTTACACGACAAAGGATTTAGATGACCATTATTGGTTTTCTTATCTAAATCCCGAGTTTTGTAGACTTGATTATAATGGACACTTTGTATTCATGAGTACCTAGATTTTCCTTTGTGATCTTAATAGTAGGTTACTCGTGAGTACTTTTTCATCATGTTTTTGTAGAAGGCCATCCGCGAGGAGTGGTAAAAGATATTTGAAGGTCATTCCCAATGATGGTAGTAGATTGACCAAAGTGTGGTAGTAGATGGAATTGATCCCGGGGAAGGTGGATTTGAATTCAAGAAGGCCAAGAATGGAAGATGATGCCAATTGGACAAACCAGCCAGGCAGACAATCGGTCGGCATGATCTGTGAACGAAGAAAAAACTAGCCGTTCAGGTCCGTGCAAAGTGGCTTACACAGCCCGGGAAAGTTACACGGGTCGTGCAAATACCCTTACATGGGTCGTGCATGTCCGTTCGGACCGTTACACCAAGGCTCCAAAATTACTCCGAAACAGCTAAGTATGGGCATGAGCCGCTCCGCTTTACACGGTCCGTGCCATTCCAAGTCCCAAAAGTGAAAACAACCTAGATGGTGTGAGATATAGCACGAGCCGCACTGATTTTCTGAGCTGATGGGCTGCATCAAACAACACGGGGAGCACAAATCAAAAGTTTCAGACCAAGCATCAGCCTACGACACGTGCAGGTCCGTGCATCTCGCCTTGTACAAAGCTACACAGCCCGTGTCACTCTGTGCGGCCTGCGCTGCATATGGCTACACAGACCGTGTCATGGTGCACGACCTGCTTTACACGAGGTTGCACGAACCGCTCCATTTTCCACTTTGGGCCTATTTCAAGTCCTAATTCCCCACTACTATATATATGGATGTTTTTCTACTAGGGTTTAAGTTGATGCTCATTATTAGAGTTCAAGAGTAGGGTAGAGAGAGAAAATACATTTCCTTCTCTCTAGGTTCTTTTCTTTTCCTCTCTTTATTTTGCTTTTGCCCAAAGGCATTGAATCCAATGAAATATTTGGATTCAATGCTTAAGGAGTAGTTATTTAACTTGGGGATTACATTTGTACTCATGTATTAATGCTTGTTTTATGAGATTTATTATATCTACCTATTTCTATGTATTTTGTGGTTATTATGTTGGCTTGTTCTTCATATTATTGTTAATTGCATGATTGTCACACTTAGTAAGCACACACCATTGTCTACTTTCACGTTGATGCATTATTGATACCTCATGGGGAAGGAAACCTAGATTTTCTTGGGGCAATGATAGTCCAGAACCATGTGGGTGTGTACGAAGGTTGCTGAGTCAACGTTACAACCGGACATGCACTAGAAAGTCGGCGAGTTGGTCCAAATTATTATGGGTAGATATATTTAAAGTTGCAAACTTGGATTAGCTTTGTGATCGTAAAGCCATCAATAAGATGCCTACTTCCTTTGCCTTTGTAGGCCTGGGGTAGAGTGTTCGTAGTGTTCCGCCCAAGACTTAATAGCATGGGGGGAATCAGGCCTGCGCAATGAGTCATTGTCGTTGTTGTACTCCCCTAGTTGCGGAGGTGAGACCAATGGAAGATTTTATACATGCACCCTTATGTGACAGGTAAGGGGAAGTTTTGACCATCATCTTCAATACATGTCACAAACACTAGAATAAGGTTATAGTTCTTATATGTGATGAAATTGAGGATCAAAACAACATTAATCATTCTACGTGATCCGCCCCCTCCCAGGCGTCATTAAATACTTGAGAGGATGATGTCTATGTTTTAAGGGTCAAAGATAAAATTTATATGTTACTCTCATTTCTACGACTATGATACCAAGAATGGTAGATAGTGGCAAGTATTGTGGTCGTCCAAAGAGACGTTAGGAATCTAATAAATAGCTACGCACAAACATGATCAGGTTGTCAATCCGACCACGTGTTAAGAATAAAAGTATTGGTAAAACAGTCATTGAGGGGGTTTACTAACAACTACAAGCATGCAATCAATGGAATACACTGTATAAACTAGAAATTGGGGGTATTTGCATAACATGATTGATAAATGGCTCTTATCCTCGATTCATTCACATAGAAGAATGTAAACCTATCTTATGCTTACATCACATAGCGTGGAGATAGCCAGATATTTCCCTTGTCTTTCACTCAAGGTACTACCAACAATACATGCATATCTCACCATCTTTGTAACTAGGGATACCATCCCCGTCATCTCACTCCCGATGTTAACGCGCATCCGCTTAGAAAAATAAAGCCTGCCTAAAAGGGCAATGCCTCGTGTGTATTGCAACCATTAGTTATGAAAGGAGGGCCCGAACACTCCACTATAGATCTCAATCCCTAGGCCTAGAGAGGCAAAGGAATTGACACCATGTGATGACTCTAAAGTCGGCACAACTCTAGTTTCTACAAACAATCATGTTTGTCTATTGGGGTAAGCCAAGGGCTTCCCCTTGTTGGGATTTTTCGAATTGAACGCCTAACATGTGATTTCTCGACACAAATAACCAATTAGAATTATAGTTTAACACATGCAAAGATATTTTTCTCGAGGTAACATGAATGCACTCATCTCACCAGTGTTCTTGAACCTAGTCCATAATTCTAACACTCCCAAGATAGCAATGAAGCCTGGAACGATATTACACTACCATACATGTATAGATGTATCATAATAATGGCATATCATAAATTTATGAAGAAAGGAAAGCACAAATCAAGTACAAATATTCATATGAATAAAGATAGGAGAAACTAAATCTGAAAAAGCCAAAAATCAATTCATGAATACAAATACTACCTCAAGTTTAATTAACTACTCCCTAAGAATTGAACCCAAATATTTCATTGGATTCAATGCCTTTGGGTAAAATAGAAATTAAAAAAATGAAAAGAAAACAACCTAGAGAGAAGGAAATGTATTTTCTCTCTCTAGCCTACTCTTGAAGTGGAAACATGAACATAAACTTTTAATCCTACATGGCATTGGTCTGTTTAGAGTAATTGGGAATTGGGCCTAAAAATAGGCTCAAAATAGGCCAAAAACCTTAGCAGCCACAAACGACTTGGGAGGTAACATCTGGCACGTTCTTTGCCATCGAGTAGCCCTCGTACTAGTGCGGGACGTCGGTTATGGCATGGCCCATGGCCTCGTGCTAGAGCAGGTCATTGGTCATGGCACAGACCATTGGCTTTGTGCTGGTGCGGTCCGTGTCAACCGTGTCGTTTAGCCCAGGTCGTCGACCAAAACCTCCATTTTTTATCTTCTTATTCGCACCCCGTGTCGTTTAGCCCAGGCTGTCGACTGAAACCTCATTTTGCTCAGTATCATGGCACGGGCCGCATAATTTCACACCCTGTAGGCTGATCATGGAATTGTAAATGGCATGGGCCGTGTGAAAAAGGAACGGTTTGCGCCCATACTTAGCCGAATTTAGAGTGAGAAGATGACTTGGGGCGCACGACCAGCCATATTTGGCACGGTCCGTACTGGAGCTTGTCACGGCTCGTGTTGGGTGGAACAGGTAACGGAGAAGACCCCTGACATGGGCCGTGTGGCGTGGAATGGGCCGTGCTAGGTTTAGCCTCGTGCTGGCCTTGTGCGGTCCATGCTTGGTCGTGGCTGGTTTCGGTCAGCTGACTTGTTTGCTCCGCTACGGATGAACTATTAGTCCGATTTGAGAGTTCTTGTAGTCGATTTTATAGTGCTCAAGAATAAAAGTCCAATTGTTCTACCATCAAGGGATTATATTCTCATATCTTTCCCAAAACTTTGTGCAACTCTCGGACAATAACTCCTCTGTTTTGGCCTTGGCCTTCTTGAACTTCAAATCTGCCTTTCGTGACCTCAATTCCAACTACTACCATGCTTTAGAATCTGTGACCTTAAATATAGTACCATCCTTGTGAATGGACTTCGATATCTTCTTCCATCCTTGCAAATGACCTTTAAAAATCTACTACCACCCTCGTGGATGGGCTTCTACAAATAATAATGAAAAAGTACTCACGAGCTACCTACTAATGAGATCAAAGGAGAAGATCTAGGTGTCCGTGAATACAAAGTGTCCATTAGCTTCAATTAAGTCTACAAAACTTAATATTTAGACAAGAAAACCAATAATGGTCGTCCAAACCCTTTTTCGCGTAAACCTAACTAAAACTAGCAATCAACCAAACAAAATATTATAATAAATGTGTTAAATTCATCGGTTAGCGCATACTACATGGTGCACATAATGATAAAAATATTCTCCAAGTGCTAGTTTATATAATTTATTCATTTGAAGAAAACAAGTTGAGTGTTAAAACATGCTTTAAAATGCCCCTAAGTATCAAACTAAGCTATCATAATCAAACCCATACACTGTTAGGGTTTGAAAGACATAAATGCTGAGAAATGAATGAAGAAAGAGGAGAAAACCCTATGGAAGAATTTTAAATCCACGTTTTCTCCTTTGTCTTATGGGTAAGGTTTTCTTTTATAGTGGGAGGAGAGAGAATCGTTTGACCAGCTGGTCAAAACCCTAGTATATAGGATGGCACGGACCGTGCCAGCCGACACAGAATATGCCAAGGTTCTTAACATGAACCGTGTAGATCTACGCAGTTCGTTCTTTGGGATTAGTTTATGAGGATTCTGAGTGGAACGTCACAAAATCTTGGGATATGTTCTTTATGCTTCTAAGTACACAGGACGTGTAAGTTCTTCATGGGGTATGCTTTTTATGAACCTTGTAAGTTCTAAGTACACAAACCGTAGATCTAAAAAATCTTGGGATATGTTCATCATGCTTCTAAGTACACGGACCGTGTAAGTTTTACTTGACCCATTTCTTGGAAATGTGTTTTTTTTTTTGCAAACTAAGCGACACAAATTGTGTAACCTAGAATGACATGTGCCCTATGATCAATCCTGGCCCCCTTTGCTTGAACTTTGTCCTTCGTTGCTTCTTTGTTATCTCGATCACTTCAACCTTCTACCATTTAATCCAATGGCCTTCAATTTACGACCAATCTTTCAATGGCCTTCTATCAACTACCATTCTTGCGAATGACCTTTTCTGATGATAATCTTCAATCAAGCTCATAAAACAACCAAATAGACCAACCCATGGAGGAAAAAACTATTAAGCTACAAATGCTTCACAAAAAAAACATAAACAACCACACTAGGTGATTTTAATCTCCTATGATGTAAAACACTCATAAACCTAACTATTTACTAACAAACCGTAGAAAAAGTGGTGCTAATTGCGCTAAGAAACTTACAAACATATTCTCATCAAATCCCCCACACTTAGACCCTTACTCATCCAAGATTAACAAGCAGCAAAGTTCTTAGGTGATGCCTAAGATATATTTTCAAAAGAACAACCAACACATAATTCCTAGGACTACCTTAACCCAAAAAAAAAAGAACCCTCACATCCCAACCTAATAAGTCTTAAACTACCAAAATCATGTCAATCCTAATAATGAGGTATAAACATCCAAAGAATAAGTGAACCTACTCTACTCCAAAGAACCACAATAAGGCAAAACAAGAGAAATGCAAAAAAAAAATTAGTTTGATCTTATTCTGCCTAGGATCCCTCTCGGGTTTTCATTCTAGCCACTCTTTTCTTTCAAAGCCCACACCTCACTTTTTTCCCAAACCTCTAAGGTCTCTCATTTTTGCATAGGCTATCGTTTCTGATTTTTGACCTATCTAGACCCCTTAATTCTGCCTAAATCGCCCTTTCAGGTTTTTGACTTAGCAGGTTCTTTTTAATTTTAAATTTTTTTCAAATTTTTTACAAGCATAAAATGCTCAAAAAGAGCTCGTTATTACATTGAGTAAAAAAATAAAAAAATACCAACATCATAAAAACCAAATGTCAAAACAAAAAAATAGCAAAAATAGGGAATGACATCATCAAAGCATAAAAACAAAGTGTTTCCAAAACTCCCTTCCATAAAAACGTACTGCCGTGCTTTGGTATACTGAATGGACAACTTGAATGTAGTATGTGCAATCAAACTTAAACATCTCAGTATCTATTTACTGAGTGTGGATATGGAAGGGAGTTGCTCATGTTACAGAAGGTTCCAATGATCAGGAGAATGAAACATATGCAGAAGATTCTTCTTATGATGACAAGGAGGAAAGACAAGAAGATGGAGTTACTGGTGGATGATTTCTAAAATATATGGATGGGGAGGAATAGAGGAGCGTTTACTATCCCAGAGCTGAAGGCTGGAACTGTAGCCTTTCAAATATTAACGGAAGAAGATTGGAGGAGCGGAATTGGTTGAGAAAAAATAGAGCAGAGGCTATGGAGTGAAGGCTAAAAGGAAGTTAAAGGATGAAGAACATCAAATAGAAAGTGAGAAAATTATTCAGTCTTCGACGTAATTTTGGAAATTGAAGAGGGAAATGTAAAATGATTGGCATAATTGGTTAAAACTTTGTACTCCCTCCATTCAACTAGTATTGACATACTTTTTAATCAAATTTCTCCAACCACATTTGGCCATACATTTTATATATAAAAATATATATATATATATAAGTAGTTTTTTTAATTTTAATTTAACCACCTCATTGAAGTGAAGGGCATATATTAGGTGCCAATACCTGTAATGAAGGAAAGTTCAGGTACACATGTGCTGCTAATTAGCATAAAAAGACTAGTGAAAATAGCAAATGAAGTGTTCCGTAGCTGAAGAACTCCACACCGCGTGTCCAAATCATAATGGTCGGACTTCATAAGCATTTAAGTGATACAATTGTGGAGTATAAAACAAGAAAAAAGGAATGCAAAGATTACAAATTCAAACAAAATGTTTATATTAGTAATCCCAGCTCCAGAAGAACATTTAAATTGTGTCAAAATGACTATACAAGACTCAAAAGCAGGTGTAGAGCACCCTTCAATGCCTGAACGCACACTCGTTGTATCTCAGAAGTTGGTGTACGACATCCTTCGGAGGTTAAAAACACAAGTTTTGGCGGGTTGCAACTTTGTACAAGAAGAGGAGAGATGTATCCATGGTGATATTCTCCATTGCTTTTAGCCTGCAGCAGCGGCGGAACTAGGGGACGAGCCGGTGCGGCCGCCCCCCAAACTCCGGTAACTGAGGAGTATATATGAAACCCGCCCCTGCCCCGCCCCTCCTAGCCCAACCCTGCCCAACCCCGCCTCAGCCCCGCCCTGCCCCTCCTGAAAATGTGGTCTAGTTCCGCCGCTGGCCTGCAGCAAAAATGAGCATGAAAAGTGACGAAGCTTGTAGTACCAATATTTAAATTTAATTAAATAATATTTCCTACTTTAATAGATCCATTGTGATTCAGACCATGGACATCCCCTATATCCGTGAACTATATTTGGCAACATTGTTCCTCATTTCATCCACACCTTGACGCAGACGAATTTTGGGGACATTCTCATCCTGATAAATAATCTCTGTCACATAATTTTAAAAAAATTGTAAATATTTTTCTATACTTTACTTTCATATTAACTGAATAAGGTTTTTTGTTTAAAATCATGTACATCCCTAGCCAAATTGTGGACCTCCTATCTCCGTACAAGTTGCCTGTTGTTCTCAGGTGCAACGGACAGGAGTACCACATGCATTACTTGGGGAACAGGAGGCTGAAGACCCAGACGCCGAAGGGTTTTGAGCATTTGTGTGGGTTTGATTATGATAGCTTAGTTTGATACTTGGGGGCATTTTTAAGCATGTTTTAACACTCAACTTGTGAGACTC
>JAULKM010101558.1:0-10122 GCA_032355605.1 Rubia tinctorum | reverse complement strand
ACTTGGTCAAATAACAACCAATCTTTATTTGCTAAAAATACACAAAGCAAACAAAACTTACTACAGTAATGCTGCAGAAGTACGAGCTAACAAATAAAAGCTTCCATTCAAAGTTTACTAAAAATAGCAATGAAGAAGGAGATTATCCAACATGTCACGCACCATTTTGCGAACATCCACCTCGGACCTTCTCACCTCCTCGTTGAATTGAGTCGTGGTCAAAAGGCTTGTGTTTGCCTCGCTAGGTGCAGACTTACTTGAAACGGCGGTCTCGGTGGGCTTGTTTGGAACCAAAATAATCTTGATCCTTCAAACATAAAGTGGTTAGAATTTGCCCGGCCGTCATAGGTCACTCTCCTATCAAATTGCTACAGTAAACCAATGAGAAGGTGACACACCTCCATGTTCACCACATCACACCAAACCTCATCACGGTACTTTGCGCCAACAGAAAACGAAATTAAAGTGTGCTTAGATATTGTTGCCTCACCACCATGCTTTAACCATGCAAGCTTGTATGGATTTGGGTGTTTCTCATTCTTAACGTTCAGTTTCAGCACCGCGTCCTCTAAGATAATGTTCTCGCAACTCCCAACATCGATGACAAATTAACACACCTTGCCGAGAATTGTGCACGTTGATTGGAAGATGTTTCGCCGCCAATCCTCCTCGGGTGCCTTAGGTATTAAACACGATCTGCGTACGACTAAGGACATTACTACGTCACCCTCAACAAGCTCCTTGTCATACACAGCTTCATCATATACGGGCTGGTCCTCAATCTCTGCATCCTCACCGTCCTCATCCGCAGTGAGAACTCTTTTTTTTACCTTCCTGCGGTCAGCTTGTCAGTGCCCTTGTTCTCTACATGCAAAGCACTTCATGGTGCTAGTGCTTCCTCCGCGTGTGAAACTGGGTGCTATGGGTTTATCTATGGACGACTTGGTTGGTCCTCCATATGGTGCATCATTTCCAGGTACGCTTGGTCGTACGCTGGCAAACGGGTTTGCAAACTGACCCGAGTTGCTACGTCGCGATTGTTTCTCCACCGAGAGGGATCTTTGGTGCGCTGTAGAAATCTGAATCAAACATGTTGACTATCTCTTGGTTATGAGATTTCAGACCACCGACGTAACATGCCAAGTTGTTCCTTAGTCTCTTGCACCTCATTCCTCGCGAGTAACTGATAAAACTCAGAGTTGTACTCGTCCACCGTACGAAGTCCCTACTTCAGATTTTGCAAGCGTTCATACATTAACCTTTTATAGTTATAGGGGAGAAACGATGCACGAAGGTGTTTCTTCATCTTCTCCCATGAGTTTATCTTCGACTTTCCCATTCGACTCCGGGTAAGCTTCAGTTATTGCTACCATGCCGTTGCATAGCCCCCGAAATCTCGTTGCGACTAGTGCGACCCTCCGTTCATCAGGAATTCCTCAAAATTCCAGAATCTCCTCAACTGTTGCAAGCCAATCAAGAAATTCCTCTGTTTGAAGACCTCTATGAAATTCTGGAATATTAGTTTTAATTCTAGATTTCCACCATCGATCTTCGTCTTCATAGAACCGCTGAGGCCTACGTTGGATACGCGGGGTATCGTCGAAGGTGTCCTCGTCCTCCATCAAATCCACCACAGAACCCCAAGAGCGTCATTCCCATTTTCGTTTGCTCGAAAGGGTGGAAACTCTCTGGGTTATCTGCTCTATCATCTGTTTCGTATGCTGCTGGAGAACCCGTACAAGCCGTTCCTCGAACTGGTTGATATTGTCGCGCTCGAGAATCTCATCCACACGTTGTTGTCATTGAGGATTACGTTGTGGCGGCATGATTCAAGATCAACTTCGGCTCTGATACTAACTGATTCAGGCGAAAGCTTCGTAGAACAAATTCGATCCCGATTGTTGATTCGCACACGAATTCCAATCAAAAATCCTTCCAAAACCTGTTAGATTCAAGACAATCAAATACCATATTTGGGTATCAAATTCAACCTCTTTAAGAACAAGAAAATGAAGAGAAAAGACGTCAATGTTTATTTCATCAAAGCTTCCGCTTCAAACCAAGGAAGTGAGTTTAAATATGCAAAGTCCCAACAAACCCTAAGGGCATAAAGGCCAAAGGCAAAACTACAAAAATGGAAAACATGCAAACCTTCTATAACAGGCAAAATAATCAAACAAACGGAATATATCAAACACAACTATAACTTTCCATGCATACAATGTGTTTGGTACGTTTTAAAAATGTAATTAAGTGCAGTGGGATTGATGAGAGTGCATGTTTTGTTGAAATAATCTTCCCTGCATCGTTCAAAAGGTTGTGTTGCCAAGATTGAATTCTAGAAGTTATGGTGTTTATCATGCCCATGAAGTACACATTTTTTCTTCTCCCTGAGTAGATGGGATAACCCAAATACTTGAAGGAAAGCTTTCCTGCCATCATATTTGTTAAAGTTTTGATTTCAGCTTCTGTGTGTATATTGCAATGCTTAGACAGATAGATAGAGGATTTTTCGAAATTAATCCTTTTGCATGTAGCTAATTCATAAGATTTAAGGAATCCCATTAGATTTTTAATTGCAGGTTTTGAGTACTCCATTAGAACTATTGTATCGTCAGCGAAAGAGAGGTGTTAAATTGACATCATTGGCTTAGAAAGTTTAAATGGCTTGAGATTTAAATAATGTAATAAAAATAAAGGTTCCTAAAAAAAGTTCTGGCCTTTACTATAAATAGCAGAGGAGATAAGGGATCTCCCTGCTTTAATCCCCTAGAGGCTTTAAAAAGCCATTAGGAATTCCATTTATTAGGATTCAGAAACATGCAGACTTTATGTTACCCATTATAATCAGAGGACTTTGTCTGAAAAACCTATATGATTCAGAATTTTTGCTAAGAAGTTCCATGATACCCTGTTGAATGTTTTCATCATATCAAGATTGGTGATCATATTAGAACTCCTCACTTTTTGAATTTAAGTATTGCCCGACTTCCTGTATCAGCAGGACATTGTCAGCTACTAATTCGCCTAATGAGAAGCTTGATTGTTCGAGGCTTATGAGAGTGTTCAGAAGTGGCTTAAGTCTTTTTGAAAATATTTTATTCATAACGTTACGTAAACTTATGGCTCAATAATATTTAAAACTTGAACACGCCTCTTTTTTAGGGATTATAAGACAATTAGAGTTGAAAATTAGCTATAGGGATTGTGCTTAATTGAGGAAGTCATTTACAACTGCGGACATATCTTCTTTAATGATTTGCCGAGATTATTTTAAAGAAAATGCCTGTGAAACTGTCCGGACATGAAGGTGACTGTGGATCCATCATTTAAACTATTTCATACAACTCATTAATGATAACTGTTCTTTTCAAAAGGTTGTTCATTTCTGTAATTACCCAATTTTGGAATGTGTTCTAATATGCAAGATGTATTGATATCAGTAGGATCGGTGTTTTCTGGTGTTAGCAAATCAGTAAAATATTGTACTACTTCTTTACCTATTTCCACTTAGTCAGTTATCCAATCTCCTGCTGAATTTTTAATACTGGTCATTAACGTCTTTTATGTTTATCTTTGACAGATGTGAAAATTTTGAGTTTTTATCTCCCTCGATTAGCCATATTATTCTGGATTTTTGCTTTCAGAATGGTTCTTTGATTGGCTAGGGCTAAGGTAGCCTTTGTTGAATTATAAGCTATTTGATTTTCTGAGTTTGTCAGTTTCCTATAATTTAGAGTCATCTATTAACAAATCTTCCTCGCATTCTTTTACTTTATCAAACACATTACCAAAAACATTATGATTCTTGGTTTGTAAAACAGATATCAGGTTTTTAAATTTATATTTAATTTGATGTTAATCTAGGCAAATACGATGGATACATTTTAGTGATTTAGTTCTATGTTTTAATTTCTTAATATGATGTTTTAAAATTAGTGTATTATATAGATGTGTGTGTATATATAGATGTGTGTGTGTGTATATATATAGATGTGTGTGTATATATTAATTTCCATAAGTAATTTTGATGTTTTAATTTGAGATATATTTTTTATTCCATGTTTAATCATTTTAATTTGATGTGTACATTTTAGTGTTTCAATTTAATGTTTTACTACCTTAATTTAATTTATATTTTATTTGAGTTTTTATTATTGTATTTTTAAGTGAATTAGTTTGATATTTTACCATTCTAATTTGATGTCTTAAAATTAGTATATTTTAAATATTTTATTTTTATGTAATAATATTTTTAACTTGATGTATGTTTTAGCATTTGATTTGATGATTTGGATTTTTTTTTATTTGATTTCTTTTTCATTTCATTGTGGACTTTAGGCAACCTAGTGGCAAATCAACCCAACAAAAACCTCTATATTGGGCTAAAATTTAAAAATTGACCAGGATCTATCCCTGAATTTTTCCCCAAATCACTTGCCTAACCCGATTCCAACCCTAATTTTACCTGAAATTTTTCGTCGCCAACCTTCTGTAACAAGCTTACTAGCGTTGTGAATCCAATTAAAACGAAGCTGCAACTCGACCGAGATCATCATGAAATGGAGCTCGAAGCGATGACGAACGAAGCAGAAGTGGAGAGTGACGAAGACGACTGTGAAATTCATCTGATTGACGGCGGTGGAATTGATGTTCCAGTTTGACAAAGACGAAAAATCAGAGTTTGAATTTGACGACGATGAAATCAAGTGCGAATTGGCGACAAATCGACGAAGGAAAACATGAATCGATGGTGAAGACGGAGAAGGAGCGACGGAGAAGGTGATTGAAAGTTCACCGTAGAAGGAGGTTGTTCCAGTCGCGGATTTAACACGACGACGGAAAAGAAGGTTGCGCAGCAATGGAGTGACAGAGAAGAAGGTGGCACGACTGAACAAATGCGAGGTTGAACGCAGAGGAACAATGTGGAGATGGAGCGCGGCCGAGAAGGATTCACCGGATAAGAAGGCTTTTACCGAAGAAAAAGGCCTTCATCATAAATTTGCAGATTAGCCGTTGATTTTTTTTATATTTTTAAAAATCTATCCCAAGTACAATTTGTTTCATGTTTTAATCCCCTAACTTGCAACTTCATATTTTAATTTTATGTATTTGTAGTATAGTGATTGGTCTCAACGTGAGATGATCTCATAGAAAATGGACTCTAACTAAAGATATTAACTTGTAAACATATCATTTCAAAACCGTAAAAAAGATTATTATAGTTTATAGTGAAAGGGAGTAATATGAATGTCCTTGCGAAAATTCTTGATTCAGAATTTTTGAAGAAACACTATCTATCAAGGTTGAACGAAACACCCCCTTGAAATCAAGAAGACACGGACGAAGTTTTGTAGAAAACACAACTTTAGTTGTTCACTAACACAAAGGTCGAAATCCCTAAACCTAAGCAATGCACGAAAATGTTCACTAAAATTTCGTAAGTTTTAGTCTCATAAATTTCAAAAATAAGTATTGCTCGCAAGCAAAAGAGTATAGAGACTCAAAATTATCAATTATATGATTGATAAAAGGTAGTTAAAAATGTCGAGAGTCTCCCTTATTTATAGGGCGTAGTTCGGCATCATTACAAGAAAAAGAAGACAGGATTCAGCTAGGATTTGATCTGATTCCTGGTTGAATTAAAATTGTCTTTTGAATCTAAAACCTAATCAAAATACACTCCCTAATCTACTAAGAAGTATGGCCAAATTTTTCTAGTAAAGATGGTCATATTCAACAAATCTAATCTTATCAAATTTTATCTTCTCTTATCTTATCTAGTTAACTCTTATTTAAACTATTCTGATCTAATCAGATATGAACTAATCTTCTAACACTACAATATTTTCAAGATTGACTTTGAATGTGCGCACACTACTTCACTAAAATACTCGGTGGAAAAAACAGTGTTAACCTCATAAAAAATCATGAATCAAAATAAAAAGAGATTTTGATGCTCCCTCCGTCTCGGATTAAACTGCACACTTTACTAATATACACTATTCACTATCAAACTTTGACCACATATTTAAATAGGCATATAAACTATAATACTATCGCATGTGATGTTGTTGGATTTGTCGTAACGAGTAGTTTCTAAAAAGTAACTTTTTATTTGTCGATATTATACGTAGTTAAATATATTAACGGTCAAACATATTTTTCTATATCTGTAAAAAATATTTCATGCAGTTTAATTGGGAGGGAGGGAGTACTTGTGTTTGGAAGGGAGCAAGAGGAAAGGAAAACAAAAAGATGAGACGAAGGTGACACCTCGAGGTTCAAGTTGACCAGTTTCATTGTGCAGGGAGAGCAATCCCAAAAATCAAGCAACAAAGGTATCCATTTGTGGGTAAAGTCACAGGGGTGAAAACAACAAAAACGGAGGCATGCAAAACAGTACACATTTGCAAATGGGAGGAGTGGTTAAATGATGTGATAAAAAGAAGAAAAAAGGTATGCACCAACATAGTGACAAATTTTAAGTGTGCTAAACAAGCAAAGGTGGGAGAGGGAGAGAAAGAAAGAAAGAGGTTCATTTGATGTCGATTCCATGTGTAATGGGCTATGGTGGCGGGCCCAAGTCTCCACTTCTACGAGACCAGCCCAAGAAAGTAATGCCCATGTCATCATCCATCCGATTCCATATGCTCCTCTTCTCTTCTTTTATTACTGTCACCCTTTTTTTTATTAAAAAATATTTAAAACGTCTCAAAACAAGGGACATATTTATGAGTATATGGATGGATCACTTAACCTTTTATTTTAAAATTTATAAATTTTAAAATAACTTGGATGTATTATATTTTATAAATTAAGGCAAGTAATAATGTATATTTTAACGTGAAAATAACAAAAAAATTAAAATATAATTAAAATAGATTTTAGGATTTAGTATGTAATTTAATAAATGCAGCATATAAATGAAAAAATACAGTGAACTATTCATTGCTTAAAGATAGGTCACATGTCACGAGACTTCCTCTTTTTTAAATATCACCCTTACTTTTACAGTAAAAAATAAATCACCTTTTCCCATATATTAATTTTTTAAAATGCACCACTCAATTTTCTCCATACATTTTAATAAAAAATAAATCAAATAGCAGATTATCGCTTCTAAGAAAACAGGTGAAGTTTTAATTTACGCAATTCACCAGGTTTTATTTATTTTTCGTTTTTTGTGACTTTTGGAGCTGGCCCTTAGACATGTTGGGCCCAGAAGAGGGTGGGGACTCTGATTGGATCAGGGGAAGGAAGTGAGTGGGGGGCCCAAAGGGGTTGAGGAAGCACTGCCATTGATTCCTTCCCTATGACAAAAGCAATGGCCCAAGGCAAAAGCAGAGTGAAAAACAAACCACCCTCCTCCCTAATCCTCTCACTTTTTTTTCCCTGTTCTTTTTTTTTTTCAAAGAAAAATAGGAACATCAAGAAAAAGTAATGTAAAATTAGGAACATGAAGAAAAAGTAAAGGAAACAAAGGGGAGAGAGTGAGGGGGACAAAGTGGGAGAATGTTAATCCCATCACCTAAAGGTGTAAAGGAATGCAAACCATTATATCTCCCCATTTGACTTTCATATTGCTCATCATACACCATTGATTGCACCAAGTAGATGGCAATGTATTGTCTCCTTCTATCTTGGGTCAATTATTGCTTCTCTTACACCCTCCAAATTCATACTCTTATTTGTGTTGTGGTAATGTAAGTGCTCCATCTATTTTCTTATCTATGACACTTTTCTTTTAAACATTGTAATTTAGAAATATGGAGAAAATTAAATTGAATAAACTAAAAGTAAAATATGATTTAAAATTTAGAAAAAGTCTCATATTAAATCAACTAACGATTAGACTAATCATTAAAAAAAATTCATTTCAATAAATTTTAGTATTAAATTATAATTGTTTATGTACTGCTATTACGATACAATTTAAAAGTTATTCACAAAGTCTTCTGATTGAATATTGAGAGGTCCCAAACAACATCCTATATACATAAAAGTCTTGTTTTAGAGCGACTTATCATAATTAAATGAGGTTATTTTATTGATGTAACTGATGGTGTGATTTGATATTTGTTTTTATTTATTACAATGAGGTTCAAGGGCGGAACTTAAGGGTGCCAAATGGGTGGTCTGGTCGAATACGGGTTGGGTAATATGGGTTGTTAAAATATATGGGTATGGCTCATTTTGATCCATTTTATGATGGGTCAAAAATGGATCGGGTAACAAATGGGTAGGGTTGAAACCCGCTCAAACAACAGGTAAAAAATTATTCAACTCGTGGGTCAAAAATGTCTAAATTCGCGGGTTTCAACCCATCTATGAACCCATGAGTTTATATATCAACCCATATGGGTAAAATCCGCAGGTTTCAACCCATATAATGACACATATGAGTTTATATACCAACTCATATGATTAAATCGGCGAGTTTCAACTCATATATTGACTCATATGGGTTTATATACAAACTCATATGGGTAAACCAGCGGGTTTCAACCCATATAGGTATACCCGCGGTCAACCCGCAAACCCAACATGCCCGACCCATATTTTTAAAATACTCATTTCACCCATAACTCATTACCCATTTTACACATACTCACCCGAATTTAAAAATAAATAACCCGCTTGACCCGCGAGTTACAGGTCTATTTTTCCACCCCCAGTGGAACTACACCCACCAAAAAGAGAATTGAAAAAATTTATTGAGATTAATTTTAGAAACTTTTCCTACCAGTTCCCTCTAGGGAAAAAATGTAAAATTTTACTTTTTTTCCCTACAAGCCCCCTGTCACATAAATTTTCGGACTCCAGCCCCGATGAAGTTCTTAGAACTTTAAAATACTTTCAAAACATATCGCAATGCATAAATAATTACAATTCAACTCTAAAAGTTATTGAAACATGGTTTTTCATGATTATTATAACAATTAGACCGTTAGTCAGCCTAGCAATAGACTTGTTTCCATATATAATCGAGTTAGGGGATTAAGCAATGAACACATACTCTTGGAGGGAAAGCGAACCATTATCTGCATACTCCAAACCTTTTGCTTTAGTATCAAAAGCAGGAAAACAAGAAGGAAAAAATAGTGTGTGACTGAGAATATAGAGTGCATAATATCAAGAATATACTTGGGAAAATACATGCAGGAGAACCTTTGAGAACAAAACAAGCATGAAACAAAGAGTGAGGGGGTAAAGAGAAGTAGTGGGGAGGGCCGAAGGAGGAAGATTATGTCGATCGAATCTCAGAAATAACATCATTCCGACAGCTACAAATATGAAGCATGGAAAACTTTTTCATAGGTTGAAAAAAGTTTTGCTTCCCTTTACGTTGAATTTGTATCTTTCATTCTAATCTATTCATTCCGTCCATTTCTTTTTTCATCTCTCTCGCTCACTCTGTCTTGGATTAGAAGTTTTAACAATAAATTGTGGTCGCATGCATGTGTTAGGTGGAGTTTCGGCTTTATTACTTGGAAGTTAGAATCGGAAGAGTTTTAATTTTTTGTTAATAGTTAAAAGTTATTTAGTGAAAAATAATTTGGAAGAAAAACATAAACGAGACTCGCCCTACTTTCATAATAAGTCTATTAGCATAATGTTACTAAATACATAGACTATTACTTGATGATTTACAAACAATTAAAAACTGATTAGATAATACGTCGGCAAACAAACACTTTGAAGGATCATCTTTCCAATGTAAAATTTTGATAGGATTTTAAATTAAATATTCGGATGCATAATGACACGCTCACTCAAGGATTAAATTCTTTTATTTATTTCTTGTTTGGCTTAGGTTTGATATGTTTAAGTGGTTGTCTACAAATATATGTGTTGTTACTCACTATTTATTATTTCCTTCTTTTAATTCAGTGCACTTTATTGTAGGAGAAAGTTTTTAAAAAAGAATTCAGTGTACTATGTGTTAGAAAATAGTTGATTTTCGTCAACTTTTGGTCTCAGTTTTGAGTAGGATCCAAAATGAATTGGGTCCGGTGGATGACATTTTTGGATTCTACGTTGCAGTACTATAAAATCGACTACTCGAACACTCAAAACGGATCAAGAGTGAATGAGATATTGATGTCGAAAGATTCACTT
>JAULKM010101557.1:0-10122 GCA_032355605.1 Rubia tinctorum | reverse complement strand
AAGCTGCTGGCTAGCAGGCTCAAGGAGCAGAGGGAGAGGAGGAGTGAGAGCATTGCAAAGAAGAGATCCAGGCTCTCTGCTGCTTCTAAGCCATCTGAGGCCAAGGCCAGGAACTAGAAATCTTGAGTTGTCTTCTCTTAATTAGATTTTACGGACATAAAGATTTGGTGGTGGTTGAACTATATGTATTATTTCTGGATTGTTGTTTAGTCTTGATTTTGTCTTGTCATTCTGCTGGATTTGCTTCATACTGGTCATTATCATCAGCATTCAGTCCTTGATGGTTATAATTTAACTTGGTAGTCAGGTCCGTTAAGCCGTTTGGTTGCTACTCTAGGAAGCTATAACAAGTCTCAGTCCCTCTAATTTGGCAGGGCGAATCACCCTTGCAGAACATGTGATGTATGCAATGCAGCTCCGCCCTCTTAGCATCTTCAGAATCCCTAAGACAGTATTGCAAAAAATTGATGCCAGGTTCATTTGGAAGGGAGAGAAGGAGGCAGGAGGAATTCGCTGGGAAGTAATGTGTCACCCATGGAGGATTAGGCCTCTATCGACATTGGAGAAAATGAATCTGAACATTGCTAGCAAAATTAGCCTGGAATATCAACTCGAGCTATTTCGGAACAAGTATTGTAGATTTGGAGACTATGGAATGCAGGGCTAAGAACTCCGACAGCTAGGCCTGGAAATCCATTTGATATGGCCGCGCGCGATCACCTCCAATGGCAAATCAAGTAAAGGTGGGTGACTACTGGATCCCGGGGTGCCCACCATCTACTCTGGGACAGCAAGTGCAGACAATCCACCAACAAAGAGGCATGGAAGTGTCAAATCTATAGGAAACAGGAATCCGCGTATGGATATTGAGGAGGTTGAAATCAGGGAGACACAAACTGCCAACGAACAAGGAAATTGGAATGAACCAGAGACATTCCCAACACTTAAATTTGACAAACAGCAGCAGCTCCCTGGCATGGACACTTCTTTAGCAGCTGAGGTTCTGCATCTTCCAATTGTCTCACCGATTGCAGCAGAGGCCATGGCAGACAGTCCATTCCAGAAGGAGTATCGAACCTACAAGTGCCGTCGGATTTTGCCACTCTGGTAATGGTGAAAGCCTTGCAAGAAAAGGGGAGCTGAGGCAGCAGCTATAATAATACTAGATATCCGAAAACTATGCACTAGGTTTCGGCATATCGTTTTCAACAAGGTGTACTAGAACATACTTTCGCTAATAGTTTCAATTGTACTCTGAATGCTTGTAATATATGCAGTTAAATCAATGGAAAATTTCTTCAAAAAGAAAAAGAAAAAAAGAGTCTACTCTACTGTAGTTGCTTCTAATAATGAAGAAACATAATGAAACTTGCTCCAGCATACATCATGGCTGATCAGTATATTGAAATATAAATAATTACAATTAGACTTTAAAAATTGAATAATCATAATCTAATTTTAAAAAGTTGTTGGAACGAGAATTTTTATAGTTAGTCTAATCATTAGTTGATCTAAAATGTCTAACACGAGATTTTCTTTAAACATCTTTGTTTAAATGATAAATGCAATAATTAATCAATTTTCATTTTTACTTGTAAAAGAATTTTGATTTTATTATAATTTATAAGGTCCTTTAATTTAACATTGTATATACTTAAGGTATATTCATGCAGTGATTTCATCTAATTAGATCTAGAACTCTTAAAACATTTAATTTGTTCAATTTTATTTATTTGTGTGTTATTCTAATTTTTAAAGTATATATCATTCATAGAAAAAGTTAAATTTACTATCAATAAAACAATCATTTATTTGATTATTCATATTTGTGATGTTATAGCTTGATATGACAAATCTAACCATTTTAAATAATAAGAAACGTGCATACACCATTCAATCAAATTCAAATCTTGTTAGGTTGAGTTAAGATCAATTTGGGTCTCCTTCGATAAGAATTATGATTGATTTGGGTCATTTCAGTTCACATATCTTTCAAATAGATTGGGTGTCTTTCGAGTGTGTCCTTCTGGGTGCGCAGAGCAGAGGTCAAAGAAATCATCCAGTCTGTGTGGCGCAACCCAGGGCAATAGACGTCATACGGAACCAGAAAAAATCATACAACGGAGGTCGATGAAAATATTCGATGGGAGGCTGAAAATGACAATGCAGAGGCTGAGCAATTGGAGCAGGGAGAATGTTGGATGTCCCGAGAAGAGGATACGACAAAAAAGGAATGACATCGAGAGATTGCAGCTGCGGGGTGACTTTGAGGCGGCCAAAGAGAGCTCAGGCCATCTGGATGATCTCCTCTCCCTACAACTAGACTTCTAGAAGTAAAGAGCAAAAACCTACTGGTTCAGATATAGCAACAAAAACACGAGCTTCTACCAGAAATGGGTACGAAAAAGACAAGTGAGAAATCACATCATGTAATTGAAAGATAATATCGGGGTTGTGTTAGAATAAATCAGTTAGATGATTAGATTTGTTCTTATCTTGTTGACTAGCCTAGAGTTATATTAAGACTAATCTACCTTATCTCTTGTAAACCAGTTAGAATAAATCAGTTAGATGATTAGATTTGTTCTTATCTTGTTGACTAGTCTAGAGTTATATTAAGACTAATCTACCTTATCTCTTGTACTCTCTATTTATTCCCTTTCATGGTTAATGATAATCATTACGGGAAATATCTTCTCTCATGGTATCAGAGCAAACTTGGTCCAAACCTTTCCAAAATTCCTAAACCCTATTTTTTTCTGAGATCAGCCGCCCCTCCCCTTCTCCTTTTGGTCGATTGATTCTCCTCTCCATCATCTTCATCGTGATTTTTTCTTCTGTCATCATGTCTGAAGAAAAATTATCCTACACTACCTTGCTCCACATGATGTGTATCAAATTATCATCAACAAATTATCTCTTGTGGAAGCGTCAGATTGGTTATGTTCTTAAACCACAGAAGTTGTTCGGATTTCTCGATGGCTCTAAGCCATGCCCGTCGCTCCCCACTCCTCCTGAAGATAGCGGCGCCACCTCCCTCTCCTATGCTCAGGCCGCCGGCGCCACTCCTACCGGCGGTGGTGCAAAGGCCGGCCCAATGGATTCTGCGGTGTTAGAATAAATCAGTTTGGGTGACAGGTCTGGGAAAACTACGGGAACTCATGGTAGATAATGTTCTAGAGAACATCAAATTCTTGTTCTGGAGGATAATACTAGGGGTTCACCCTACCAACCCAAATCTGCGAAAAAAGGGTTGAATTTATCAACAATGTGCCTGGCTGACTGGCTCAATGGGGGAAGAAACAGTAGAACACGTGTTATTTCATTGTGAGTTTGTAAAGAGAGCCTAGTTACTTAGTAGGCTAGGATAGGATTTCAATAGAAAGCATCTGTTATCCTTAAGAGATTGGCTGAGTTAATTGTTTTAATTGGCCCAACGAAAAAAGATAAGGAGTTGGCATGCTTCGTAAAATGGGTCATGTAGCACGCGAGGAACATGACAACTTTCAATCTAATAAGGTTCTCAATCGATTACGTGATCACTATCATAAGGGATCTAAAAAAGGCGTCCAACAAAAGTACAACACAGGCATAGATGAACGTCCTTGAACAACATACAAAAATAGAGAGGCTGCATAATCAGCCAGCGACACAGGAGGACCCAATCTAAGAGGCAGCAAAGGTGGGGGACATTCATCTGGTATGGCAAAAGAAAGGCATGGTGCGTATGGTGCAATATTCTGCAAATCCATGGGGAAAGGAGTAGTGGCATGGTGCACGGGACCAAATGGGATGATGTAAGGCTAGACCGACTTTTGCACTTTTCAGACCCTCTCGCCTGTGCAAGCAGAATTGACAGCAATACAAAGAGCAATGAAGGAGGTAGGCAAAAGAGGGATAAGATGCCTGACAATCAGATTGGATTGCGAATAGCTCTTCGGTACATAAAAAATTATCCAAAGGTCTCTCTAGACATCCAACAAATATTTAAAGTTTCTAGCTATAGGGTTTCCAACCCCTTAAGAAGCAGATAAAAACCAAGCAAATGAGTGAAAAGGAAAAATAAATGACAAAAGACAAAACAAAATAAATTAGAGAAATTATAACCTCTACCCCAAAAAGGAGAAAATTAAAAGTTGAAGAAACAAAAATAATAGTAAGAAGTACCCCTCATGACAGTCCCGTTGCCTGAGAAAGTTCTCAATAGCCATTGTAAACATAGGGAAAATTCTGGCAACCAGCTTGTAATCAAATTTTGGGCATCTGTTGCTGCCATCAAATATAAATGGGCCAAAATGATGTCGTCGTGCCATTAAAAACCTAAAAGACCTATCGTCATCGCGATGATGTCCTACAGCAAATAAGACTCGTCTTCGATTATTCTGGGTAGCCAAGAAAATGTCCAGCTTCCTCTTGACTTGACTAGTGCAGAGTTAGCCCGTCTCGAATCCAAGTTGAGCCGAGTTAACTCGACACATATCCTAGTTAATTTGGTCTAAGCTAACTCGGGTATGAGCACTGCATAGTCGAGTCATTAACACCTCCAAGATGTCGGAACACCTCCTGGACGCCTGAACACCACTAAGTCGAGTCATGAGCATCGTCGAGATGCCGAAATATTGCCAAGATGCCAAAGGACGAGTTGAGCACCATTGAGATGTCGGATTTGAACAGTGCCGAGACGTCGAATATGAAAATAGAAGGACAAGTCGAGCTAGCTTGGATCTGAACATCGCTGGGGCATAAGAACCGTTGCTTACCATCATAGTATGAGGACGTCCACCGTGAACCACCATTTGCAACCGACGTTGGCTTCACGAGCCAATCGTTCCTACGGAAGGCCCGGTGCAATAACACCTGTTACTCACAACCCTACGTCCACCGTGAACGAGTCCGGTGAAGTCCAGTGATGTCCTCGGGAAAGAGATATTGGGTACGGGGTAAGGATGTTAGAGAGGGTGGGATTGGGGTGGGGAGGCCGCCGGATGAGGTGGGGTTCACCGGAAGTCCCCTTTATGGAGTAGCGGCACTAGGGTTTTGAAGAGGAGAGATGCTAGGAAATATGGAGAGAATGAGGTTCTCTGAATATTTAGTCAATTTATTTATAAAAAGTACCCAATCCTATCTATGCTCAATATAGCAGAACAATATGTTAGGAGTAGGGATATCAGTGGAGGTTTTCCCTGCATTCGTTCTAATGAGACGGGTATGGAGTTAGTTTTATGGGAATGAGTGTGTATGGATAGGAAAATGACACTAGTCATGGGTAGCGGGTCGGACGTGGATATTAATTCACACACGTCCCACCCCACTAGACCTGGTATGTGTCCACTTATTTATATATAACAAATTATTATTTATTTTATGATGCACATATCTTACAAATACTATATTCAAGTAAATACTTATTATGTTAAATCGCATTTCAGGCATGTTTGGATATATAGGTGGGTGAGTACAATAGATTTGAAGTTTGTAAGTAGACTCATGTGGGTGATGGGACTATACCATCCCTAGCTAGAAGTATAACTTCTTCCATGGCCACTACGTGGTTGCAGCTAGTCGCGGTAGAGTGATTGTGTCGGTCAGAGATTGGGTAGGGTTTTGGAGTTAAGAGACGGTAAGTCGGGGTATGAGATTGGGAGCTTTAAGAATTTGTGAGAAACACTTGGAGGAGAGGGAAAGGGGAGAAAAGGAGGCAGGGGAGTATCGTTAGTGGAATGTTGTTTTTGGTGGGAGAGGCCGTTAGAGGTGGTGGTCGTGGTAGATGATCTGCACCTAGAAGCATATGTTGACCAATGCATTTAGCACATATGTTAGTAGTTTTTGTATGGTTGATTGATAGATTTAAGTAGGTTTACATTACAAAGCGTTTAAATAGCCATTGTTGGTTTTCTTGTCTAAATCCCTCATTTTGCAGCTTATTTATGTCTAATGGATTATGTGTGCTTGCGAGCATCTAGATTGTGAGCTTATTTGTAGATTGCTCGCAAGAACTTCAGAGTAGTATAGTGGAAGGTCATTCGCAAAGATGGTAGAAGACTAAAGACCACGAGTCCAAATGTGGTAGAAGATAAAAGGATCAAAGAAGGAAGACAAAGAAGCGGGTGAATGGTAATCCAGGAGCTAAACTGAGTTCAAGGACCGATCCGAGAAGAATAAGCATCTGAGGCTGGTACCGTTGGATTCTTCTTCTCAAGCGCTATAAAATTGACTATAAGAACTCTCACTTTGAAGGAAAAAACTACATCTGGACAAAGTGAAGACCGGCATGACCTATGCCCCTTTCCACGCATGTGTCCCTTCTTCACGATAGTGTTCTTTTGCACGACCCGTGCACCTCGAAGATCAAGACTCAAAGACTCTGTCCGCGCCCCACAACGATATACACAACCGCGCCATCAGAAGAAGGAAATGCTCAGCTCCAATCGAGGCCCGCACGAATTTGCACGAGTCGCGCCATTCAGAAAGCCCGAAGACCCTTCCAACCGGCGGCCCGTAAGGATTTGCACAGCTGCGATGCTCAGTTGGCCTAGAGACCATGCCCAGTCGGCGGCCAGTGTGCTTTTGCACAGCCCGTGCCGATGTGGCACTAGTGGGGACCTTAGGGTTTCACTAGTGGAAGCTTTAGACCATGTACAATGGTCAAACAACTCTCAAACCACTCTTGTGGTTTCAGTTCATTAAATAATCAATCTCTCTCCTCCACTTTAGAAATTAAAACTACAACTAAATCACTCCATTTTTTTCTCCGCAATGGTTGAATCCACTTATAAACCACTCCATGGACCCCACTTGATTTTCTCTATCCTACTCATTAATTCTACCTTTAATAATTGATTCAAATAAATTTACCTAACATAAATTTAAATGTGAAATTTAATAATACACATATAATTATTGAATTGGATTTTATTTTTTGAAATCAATTTCAATTTTAAAATTTATTTTATGGACCATAATTAAACAAAAGAAACAAATATATTTTTTAAAGAATATAATTTTTATTTTTTAAAAAGATCTAAAAATTCATTTAGATTTTAAAAAAATAAATATCATATTTTTTGCAATTTTTTGAATTTTTAAATCGAATAAAATAATTTTCATTTTTTTTTAAAAAATCAGCGGGTGCCACGTGGCCCAAACATAGGGTGTCACGTGGCACCCTGGTCAACAAAGAGGGCGCAACAAGCAGGGCATTGCTCCAACCCACGTGAATCCCCTAACAAATTTAGGTTTGGGATGGTTCCCATTTGGGAACCCGGTCCCGCGGGTTGAAAACTTTCAACTCGCTTTCAGCCCCCCATTGTGGGGGTGTTTGGGTTTCTATTTGGTCTCAATTTTTAATTCAACCTACTCTCAAACCCCCCATTGTACATGCTCCTAAGGTTCATTTGGGTTTCTTCCAAACTTGGGCCTTGAAAGGCCTATTTAGCTTCTTCGTTATGAGGAGTCTTTATTCTCTAGGGTTTAACAAATATGCATAATATAGATTTTATTTTCTTGGTAGGTAGGAAGGAAAAAGAGAGTTCTCTAGAGTTCTTCTCTTTTCTTTTCTTTTCCTTCTCTTAGTTTCCTAGATCAATGACATTTAATCCAATATTTGTCATGGATTTATTAGTAGTAGAGTAGTTTATTTGCTTGGGGATCTAATTTGTATTTATGACTTGCTAGATCTTTTGTGAAATTCTAGGTCTCCCTATCCTTTTATGTTTATGAATATCATGCTTGATTTGTTCTTTACATTTTTGTTAAATGCATGTTAGATATCCTATGTTGGCATACACCTTAGTACATGTTTTATATATGGTGCTAGGCTTGTTTGTCCCCTTGGGACTGTTCGTTGGGGTAATAGGGGGAGTGAGAGTTCTCGGCCATGTGGGTGTATGCATGTATGTCGTGAGCACCACTCTAATGACCATACGCTAGTAGATAGGAAGATTGTACCCCGATAGGTGAGGAAATGACAGTTTGTGTAAATCGATCATTGTCGTTTCAACTCTAGAGTCATCATGAAATACCAATCCTTTTGCCTCTATAGGCCTAAGGAGAAATGTTCATAGTGGAGGTTCGGGATGTAATTCTTTACACAAAATAAGATCACATAACGGATGGACAAGTTGCACACTTTCCTAATTACGAAAGTGGTATTGATAGAATAAGACGTGGGTACCTTTGTGTGACAGACAAATGGAAGTGTTAACTATTGACCACACTATGTGACATAAACATTGAAATAGGCTTATACATCTTGCATTAGATAGAATTTAGAATAAAATATTCTACCGATCATGTTACACAAATATCTCCAAGTCTTATCTTAATATGGTTTGATCTCTTGTTTTGCATGTTTTGTAGTTAATAGATAAATTTGGTCAGAAAACTTGCAAAATAATGCCATTTATTCATCCGGTGAAAACGGGAGGTGTGAGAGGTAGAATCACATGCAACCTTACTAAGGGCAAAGAATCATAGCATAAGAAAAAAATGTACTACCTCTGTTTCGTTGGATGTGACACTATAGTTTTAGGTGCTTGGATTTAGGTGAATGAAATGTGTGGATGAAATTGGATTTAGAAAGGGAGAAGTAAAATGAGTGGATGATATTGAAGGAAAGTGTGTCATGTCCAATGAAACGGAGGGAGTACTATACATAATTTAGTGGTTACATGATGAGGGTGAGTGCAGGAGCCAGGAGAAATCTGTTCCAAGCTTTTCTGTTCTCTTTTTTTTCCCCTCGACTGCTTTAAGATCTGAAGCAGCACCTCCTCCTCCCATATCCTTTACTGTTGCCTAACATCCTAAAATACAACTATGTTACAACATTGAAGAGGAAGCAAAAATAATATCGAGTGCTCATCTGATTCTGGAACATTTCTTTAATGCTGATTGCATAGGTATGTCTGTCGGGAAAATGCTCATTATACCAGAGCGCTCTTCTACTTTTTCAATGAGAAGCTTCAGAAGGGGTACTCTAGAGAGAGTATCGATTGATCCCACCATGATCAACTTCGTCTGTTGAAGACAAACAACATTAGGTCAATATAACCAATTACTGAAGGATGCTCATTATTATTTTTAAAATCAGCCTCTGCAACAGTTTATGGAAGAGATGTTTGGCTAACGTGCATTGAGAAGATAAATACAAATAGCAATGTCCATGCCGAAGTCATTCTAATTTCTGTAGCAAATACTGCAAGCAGGAAAAAAAAAGAAGAGAACCTTTGCTCGTGTGATGGCTACATTAATCCTGTGCCAATCTCCGAGTAATGAAGAGCTATAACTCCTTGAACTTTCTGTGGATCGTACAAAAGAAAGTAACATGCAATCTTTGTCCCTTCCCTACAATTCAGAAGACAGGCAATGAGAACAATCATAGAGCAATATGCACTTTCAACTATTATCAGGAATGATCCTAAACCTTGATCTCAAAAGGATACCAGAGCCTAATGATAACTCATTTGAACAGCTTGAGACTAGTGGAAGACAAGAACTCTTCCAAATGTAAATGTGAAGAATTTTTGGGGTGTGTTTGGCAGGACTTTACTTTGCTAATAAACTAAGCAGCTTTTGATGATCGGTAAACTCCAAAAAAGCTGCTTATTTTAAAAGCAGAAGACAATTTTAGAGGGAAAGCAGAAGATCTGCTTTTATAATAAGCCAGCAAACACCAAACACACCCTTAATGATTTAAAATATGCCAAAAGAAAGGACTTAAAACTACACTAGGCCCATAATGACATTGCCCGCGGGTTTTCGCAGTAGTGTGAATAGCACAAGTGTCATTGGATCTTATATAATTGCTGCCGCATTGACATACTGATGCTGCAGCGTGAAACTACGGTTGTGGGGGATTTCTAACAGCAATTGAAACTTACCTTCTAGCAACACTAAATGGATAGGAAACTTACAAGACCAACTGTACTGGCTCTATAAGTGAGTCAAAATCGGAGGTTTTTTTACTGCAAATAGAAGTTACTTGTTTTAGAAAGTATACCTAATTCCATTGTTTTAGGTGTTCATAAATTTAATTTCCTCTTCATCAAATCTTTTCTGTAGTGTTTGTATACGAAAGTGAACAAATAGAGCCTAAGAAAAGTGTCTTGTACACTAGAAATGGAG
>JAULKM010101556.1:0-10122 GCA_032355605.1 Rubia tinctorum | reverse complement strand
ATTTTTCAGAGGTCGGTGGTGGAGACGACGTTCACGAGGGGGGATTCGTGGAGGGGGAGAGGTGGTGGATTCACGGGGGATTCATGGCGGTGGTCATTGGTGGAAATGCAGGTTAGAGAGGTCAATGATGGAGGCGATGTTCACCAGAGGGAGAGGTGGTGGATTCGCAGGGGGATTCGTGGCGGCGGTGGCAGTGGCGGTGACGGTGACGGTGGCGGTGTGTGGGCATACTAGGGTTTGGTGATGGGGATGAGCAACAGGGGTAGGAAGCAACAGGGAGATGTGGTAGCGGAACTAGGTAGCGGACGACGACAGTAGTAGCGACGGAAGAGCAGACGAAGATGAGGGATTTGTGTGGACGACGAGAGTTGTAGCGGCGGAGTCGTGGTGAGGGAGGAACATGTGATGGCGGGGGGAGGCAGCGGAACGGTGGTGAGGGAGGCTGGGGTTGAGCGGAGACATATGTGGTGGCGGGGGAAGGTAGTGGTTAGGGTTTTCGAGTGATGGGGCTGGGTTTCGAATGGTAAAGCGGTGGTGAGAAGTGGGGGGTGGGGGGTGGGGGGTGAGGTTGAGCCGGAGGACAAGTGGTGGGGGAGAGTTAGTGGCTAAGGGTTTTAGGCGGTATGGCTGGTGGTTTTGGGCGGCTGTGGTGGTGGTGGTGGGAGCAGGTGGCCAGAGTTCTGGCAGCGGAGGTCAGGTGGCAGAGCAGTGGAGGTCCGGCAGTGGAGCGACGGAGCAGTGGTGGAGAAGCAAGGAAGCGAGGCGGCTGCGGTGGAGTTAGCGGCGGTGATGCTCGGAGACGGCAACTCAGGTTTAGTGTGTGAAGTTGGAGAAGAAGAGGCTTAGGGGGTATAATGGTCATTAGATATTTAGTTATAAGTTTAAGGGGTATTTTCGTCTTTTCACTTTGGGTCAATGTCTGAATTGCTTTGGTTAATGCCTGAATAGTGTAAATTGGGTAAAACTGCACAGTAACAATCTTATAGGGTTATTCCGACACTTTCAGATTTTACAAGGTCATTTTTGCACATTGATGAATTTTTGTATCATATGCTATGTGTTATTAATTGATTGGATATTTAAAACAAAGAAAAAGAATAATCCCACTACCCCACTTGCCCCACATGTTGGTAGATGAGTGGGATGAATTCCCCCACCCCCTTGCTGAATAACTTCCTCTCTCTCCACCCATCCCCCAAAATCCATCCCCATTGTAAAAGCTCATCCCACATTTCCCAAATCCATCCCCAAAATTCATCTCCACTGTAGATGCTCTAACTAGTCAACATTCAACCCTACTTGACATGCCATACATAAACACTAATGAAAAGAATAGAACTTAACTAATCAACGGTCAATTGTTACTTAAATTTCCATATATAAGCACTAATAATTAAGGTTTGACCCTAATTAATCAACGGTCAAGCCCTACTTGACATTCCATACATAAACTCTAATGAAAAAGATAGAATTTAACTAATCAATGGTCAATACTTAACTTTTCATATATAAACACTAATAACCAAGGTTTGACCCTAAATAATCAACGGTTAACTCTTACTTGACTTTCTACATATGAACACTGATGAAAGGGTTTGACTTCAATTAAGTACTTGACTTTCTATATAAACACTGATGAAAGGGTTTGACTTCAACTAATCAACGGTCAACCCTTTCTTGACTTTCCATATATAAACAATAATAAAATGATTTGACTTTAACTAATTGATGGTTAACCCTTACTTGACTTTCCGTATATAAGAACTAATAAAATGGTTTCACTTTAACTTATCGATGGTCAACTTTTATTTGATTTTCTGTATATAAATAGTAAGAAAATGGTGAACCTTTATTTGGATCTCATATATAAAGTACAATATTAAGGTTTGACTCTAATAGTTAAGGATCTTAACTAATAAATATTGTCAATTATTACTTGACACTCTATATATAAACAATAAGAAAAGGTTTGACATTAATTAATTAACGATCAATTATTACTTAACTTAGTATATATAAATACTAATGGAACAATATGACTTTAACTAATAAATTATCAACTCTTGCTTAATTCATCAAATTTACATACTAATTTTTTTAATATCCATACACCTAAGAAAATATACACAACAATATCAAATTTGTTTTTAATTCATAATATAAATATAATAGTAATATTTTAAAAAATGATATTAACCTTTTATACTACAAATTTTGAATTTATAAAACTAAATTTCAAAATAAAAGTTGGAATTTTTAAATATAACTTGTCACTCAACTTTGATTTCAGTCCAAACACACATTAAAAAAACCCAAAATATAATATTCAAACCCTAATCCAAACCCTAATCCAAACCCATACTACATATATTTATAAGACCCAAACCCTAGAAGCATTCTTTCTCCCTCTTCATTCTTCCTGGCTCCACACATCAGGCCATTCTCCTTCTTCATTTTCGCACAACCATCCCTCCACCAACGTGTCCCGCTCCATCCTCCACGGCCCTCCGCCGCCCTGTTCTGTCCTCCGATAGCCTCTGCCATCCTCCGTTCGTGCTTCGCCATCCTCTGTTCGTTCTCCGCCGTTCTCCGTTCGGGCTTCGTCGTGCTTCGTTCACCACTAGACTTATCGGCGCCAACAACCTTGTCGCCATGCTCCGGGTTCATCCAGATTCGTCGGCACTAATAGGCTTTCCGGAGCCACCGCGCCGAAGCCATTGTGCCGAAGCCATTGTGCCAAAGCCACCGCGCCAGTCGTTTGCCACCAGACTTACCGGAGTCACCACGACGGTCACATCCAGATATGTAAAATGTTTCAAATTTCAGATTTGCAAAATGTTCCCTTTGTCCCAAACTAAGCTGCACACTTACTATTTGTCATTCAACACTGTCAAACATTGACCACATATTTTAATAGATATATAAACAATAATATTATCGTATGTGATATTGTTAAATTCATCGTAGTAAGTAGTTTCTAAATATCAATTTTTTATTTGCTGTTATTTTACATGTGTTTTAAAAATCGTGAAAAGATTCTGTGAAGTTTGGTCTGGGACACAGGGAGTATATGATTTTCATTGGAAATTCTTGATATGAGTCTTGTTTAGTCCCATTTTGTGTTTTGGTTGTTGGGTCTGGGTTACTGTATTTTGGTCATGAATTATCAAAAGTGGACCCGACTCGGTTTCGCTTTCAATTTTTTTAATTTAAAAAATTATGGGATCAACTTCGCACCACCATTGGCTCATGGTGTGTGTCTTACCGACTGTAGGGGCGACGTTGCATGCCTTGTGTTTTTCATGTGCGACGACATTTTCAGGCATAAAACTTTTACCACATTTTTTTGAAAAACCTAGGTAAAAATTACTTTTTACCTCGATTTGAACCGAGGTAAAAGTACTTTTTACTCTGTCTACAGTTGCCTCAGTTTTTTATGGCTAAGAACCAAGGTAAAAATCCCTGTAGAACTGAGGTAAAAGGTGTTGTTTCTTGTAGTGAGTAAAAAAGTTGAATAATAATAATTGAACATTGAATATGGACAACGTCAAAAATATTTAAATGAACCTCATTACCGATAATAGAAACATCAATTATTAATAAAAAATTGAAAGGAAGAAAGAACTAAAAAAACTTCAACAACAATTATCCTCTATTTTCTAGTATCACTAACACACCTCATTCATTACTACATAATTAGCATTATCCCATAATTTTCCATGACCACGTTCTGCACTGCTCCATTACTTACACTACTTTCATAAAATATGGGAAGTGAGTTCCTTTTTATTGCATTTTGTAATTATTTTGTTGTATAAATCAAAACCACATAAAAAAAGAAACAAACGTAATTATAAAATACGTAAAATTTTGACATTTTTAACTACTTATATTAAACCAAAGTTATGTAGATAGAGCAAATGAAGAAAAAAGGATTTAGTGAACTTCAGACATTATTAATAAACAAGAGGGAATTTGAAGAGGTTGCTTATTGGAAAAAAAATTAGTCATGTGAAATGATTACAACAGCTGTAAAACTGCATTAAAAGCAACGAACTTGAACAGTAAACAAACTGAATAGTAATAACTGTGCATTAAAATCAAACAACGTCATCATAGTTTGAGTGAACCTCATTGCCGAACACAGAAACATTAACTATTCACAACATAATCCGGTAAAAGAAAAAATAAACTAAAAACATAATTATAAGAACACAACCTAGAAATCAAATACATACTTCAAATCATCAATCTTCAAGTTCACCAACCAAAAGAGAATTCAACTCATAAATATCTAAAAACTTCCGTTCATCAACTACTTATTACAAATCCTCAACCAAATGATACTACAACTACACATTGCCATCATCATTTTGACTACTATTAATGAACCTAAAATATCAAATGACGGCAAATCAGCAGCCGCAACAACCCTTCCCTTTTCTCAAACACTTCCTTGATCAATGAATCCATCTGAGCAAGTGCCGAAATAGAAAAATAATCATCTAGAAGCATTTCAAATTCAAGACCCTGTTCATAGGATCACTCAGACCTTCTTCATTGCCTTTCTGACTGCCTATTTCTTATTTTTTGACTGCCTAATTCATTGATCTTATAAAAAGATACAGCTAATTGGTCACTTGCAATTGAAATGAGCCTCTTGAACTTCTTCATGGCAACTTCCAAAGGCTACCAAAATAAAAATGGGGAAAAAATTAGAAGATCATAAACATCAGATCACGTTAGAACACAATAAAAAACCAGCAACATAACAAAAACCCACCACCACTACCATCAACAAAAACATATGAATATTGAATCTCAGCATTAACATAGTAAACCTCATAAAAAATTGAACCTAAATAATAAATAAACTAAAAATTCAAACAACGCAACTTCTTTGAATTCATTGTCACAACATCAAAAGAACACCAAAAATAAAATAAGATCTTAAACTCAACACCATCAAGAATTTCAACCGAATCTCAATAAATCAGAAACTCAGCAAAAAAGAAAATCAACACCATAAAAAATCATACAAGTAAAAAAACTCACCATACAAAATTGAACCTCGTCATAAAAAATTATGTGCATCAACACAGAAAGATGATAAAAGAACGGAAGTCAATCAATAAATCACAAAACTTACACTTTTCGAACTACGCTCAATTTCCTCATTATCCTATTCACAAATAGGAAACTCCTGGTCAATGAAGCGGCGCTTGCTGCTCTTCGAAGATGATGCTCTAGCAGTAGAAGAAGGATTCTTTTTTATCAGAATACAGCCAACCAACACTCCATTATCACTCAGTGGAAATTGACGACTACTTCTAAGGAAACCAGTGTAACTTCTACGTTGATATAAATAACAACGCTTCCTTACAGTTTTGGTATCCCAGTGTTGGTGCAATGGAAGGTCAATTGGATCATCAAATATCGAAATTGGATAGCGGTAAAAGAAAGAAAGAAGTGGGATGATTAAACACGCATTCACAGAATTGAATTTTTATGAATACTCAACCCTATAAATACTCCCGCAAAACCTCTTCCACACAAATTTGCACAAATTAAAACTAGAAATTTGATCAACATCTTCTAGGGAACTCACTATCTGCAAATCTACGGTGTTACGGGCAATAGAAGCTTAAAAACACGCCAAGGAACATATCACGAAAACACGCTTCAACTTAGGCATTTGATCTTCGCTCAACAAATTTGGGATAGTACTATATAAATCCTTCATAGTAATAATCCCAATGTTAATCGCGTATTTTTCAATCTACCTAAGCTTAACTGAAACATCATCTGCAGCAGCAGCCTTACCTAAATCCTTATGGTTCACCTCAATAACATGCTTATCATATATAGGAAGTTGGAACATGTCAAATATGTCATTTTTTATCTAACGGATATCTGTCACTGTCAACCTCCTGGACTTGAGCAGTAGAATTGATGTTCTGTACCAAAGTTTGAACCAAATCTTTAGGCACATGCCTAATCATGAACCTCAAAAAACAACCAAATCCAATTTTTTTAACAACATTAATTTGGGATGGTTTCAACTCATCCAAAACCTCAACAAATTTGGAAACCATGCAAGTGGTCTTAAATTCCGAGCTGGGGAGAAAAAAATTGAAAAAAGCATAACCTCAGACAGTGGAACTCAACATAAATGAATATAAACCTCTTTATACATAATGTAAACCTCACCGGAAAAGCAGAAAACATCAACATATAAAAATAATAATCAATGCACCTCCTTAAAATTAATTCCTAGAACTTGTTAAAATATTTTGGAAACTCGTAACCATCGATAAACATATCAAGCATAGGACATCGACATGAAAACAATGAACCTCATAATAAAAAAATGAACCTCATCACAAAAAAAACTAGAAATAGATAAATGACCCAGAAAACTGAAAACTCACATATCATCAAGGCCTGCATTAACCATTCAAAATTTTTCTTTCTTTTCCGACTTCTTCTACACTGCTAGAGACTTCTCATCTCTTCACTTCCCACAAACTTTCTTTCCCACACCCTTGTTCAAACAAAACCTTTTTTCCTCAGCAAATTTTTGAACAGCCGTACCCAAACAAACATCAACACTTGTAGGGTCCAGGTCTTTTGAAACTGAAGACCTGGTCCTTACCTTCAATTTCATCGAAGCTGTATTCTTAAACTGCTTACCCTTCAAAGCAACCTTCTCTTTACCTTTGCCAGTCCCAGAAGACATAGCCCTTGCCTCCTTCACGACTTCTTTAACCTTCAATACATGACCCAGTTTCTTCTTTTTACGCTGCAGATGAGGGGACTGAGACAGTGGCTGCATCCAAATGTCATAATCATTTTCCTTTTTAGGAGCATCTTCTACATCATCATTCCTAGATTCTGGAAAGTGAATGTCCTTTAAACGAACTTCAGTTGCAAAATTCGTTGAAACTAAAAAACAAACAACAAAAAAAAACGTGATCAAGAAATGAAATAAAAAAACCTAAAAATAACACAGTTTTAGAAAATAAAACAAAACAAAAAATCAAAAAGGGAAACATAAAAATCACCATTAACAACAGCATTCGAAAAGTTTTCTGCTAACTTGGGTTTCACTTCACCAGATTTCTCAGAAACCCCATTTGAATTCTTGGTAACCTCGTTGTCATTGGATTCGACATTTGCAGTACTAGATGGCATTCCACAACCAACATTCAACTCAACATCATAATCATGACTCATATAAAAAAATATAAAACAAGAAGAAGAAAAAGTAAATAACATGAAAATAGTATCATCAATAGAAAATGCTGCATGTCATGTAAAAAACTTACTGGAAATAACATCAGATTCATCTAGAACCCTATTGGCTACCATATTCTTCCTCATCCTATACACATGAGGAACTTTTTTAACTACTCCATGCTTATAAAGAATTTTACGAAGAGCAGCAACAACATGCTCCACTGCAATGAAAACAAGTAACCTAAAATAGCACTAAATTGACCTAATAATGAATCAAATAGCAACAAAAAACAGTACTCTTACCAATAGCAGTTAAAGAAGGACCTTCAGTAGAAGCAATTGGTATCTCAACAGAAGCTGTGGTACCTCAACAGAACCTGGTGGTACCTAAATGAAAGTAGTTGATACCTCAACAGGACCTGGTGAAACCTCAATAGAAGAAACTGGCACCTCAACAGAAGCTGGTGGTACCACAACAAAAGCAGGTGGTACATTACAGAATTAGGCATTGAAACTTGGACAACTGGAGCATCAACATTTTCAAAACCAGGTATAGTCGAGCCTGTAAGAAAACAAAAATACAACAAATCAACAGGAAAATGAAGCATCAACAAATAAAGGCAAAAAAATAAAACATAAAAGACTTACAACCTTTTGCAACATTTTTAAAGACATATTTCTCAAAAGATACAGAAGAAACAACATCATCAGCAACTGCCACATTAACATTAGAAGCAACATTATGAACCTCATTACCAGTTGCACTAACAACACAAGTTTCACAACCATCCATTTTAACCTCATTACGAATCACAACACTCTCATAAACAATTGAACCTGTACCAAAATAAAAAAAAATCAACAAATAGAAATAGGAAACATCAGCACAAGAAACACCGAAACCTAAAATATGAAATACTAATCATCCTCATAACCATCCTTGTCACGAGAAGTAAGGAAAACTTCATTCTTTGTATCGAAAATCTCATCATGAACCTTATTAACCCCACCAGTTACTCTTTCAAGCTCACCTTCATCTTTAGAAATTCTATTCATATTAAAATTCTTGACATTGAATGCACAATTTCTTTAGAACCTCTTCTTTAACCAGCACCTGCATTTCTCTTCGGTTGCCGGCGCACAACCGGAATATACTTATCAACTTGTACAGGATTTCACAAACTAGTTTGAGGTAAATTCAATTTATCTATACCACTTTTCATTGTGTCAATTTGTGTATGTGTGCATGTAGAACATTGAGATGCAGGAATAGGTGACTCAGAAGGTGCCATAAAAAACAAAACAAAACAAAAATCAGATGGAAAACCTCAATAAGCTTGCCATAAACCTCACCAGGTACACATATATGTCAAACAATAAAAGATAAAGCTTATCAAAAAGTTACCAAAAAGCACACCTCAAAATATGAGACATGAACCTTAAAACTAAAGTCACATAAATCAATCCTGAAATTAATATAGTAAACCTCAGATGACAAACATCAATAAATTTAGTATGAATCTGAGCAGCTATACATAATTGTCAAAAAGCAAAGAGTAAACCTCATCAAAAGGTTACCAAAAATAACACCACATCAATTTTAATATGAACCTCAACACTAAATTCACATAAATCAATCTTAAAATCATTAGAATAAACCTTAGGTGACAAACTCAATAATTTTGGTATAAACCTCAACATATCTTCAAACTGAATCATGAAAATCAATAGTTACACATGAATGTCAAACAATTAAGGGAAAACCTCATCAACGACTCACCAAAATGCCCAAATCAGTGTGTAAAACATGAACCTTATCACAAAATCACATGAGTCGAATCTCAAATCATTACAAATAAACCTTATCAGATTACAAAATGTTAAAGAACATTAAAACTGCAATTTAAAACCTCCAAAATTACACAAAAATATAAAAATCTCATTGCATTAAATAAATATAAATATTAAATTAATTATTACTTCATTAATTACATTAATTATAAAATGATCTCTTCTAATGATTACATGATTTAAAACAAAACTTGTGAGGATATGATATATTGAATCCGTGTTTTTTTACACAGAGCATAAAAACTATTATACTTCAGATGTAAATTTAAGTTTGGAACCATTAAACTAAACAATTTTTAGTGTTTAAGAAACTAGTTAAAAATTGTTAATTTTAGACAATCCTTATACCGTACAGCTGGGTACCATAAAAGTGCATCATAAATAGATAATATATGCATTTCAATACTATTGTTTGTGCATTTATTATTTATATAGTAATCACTATCAAATTATAAGAATGCACAATATCTAATAAGAGAGTGCACATTTTTACAATTTAAAATGCAAAAAACATCATCAGAGATACAATACTCATGATACTCGAAGAATATATAAAAGATGTTTTTAGAGAAAAGATAAAAGTTGATATCTCTTCATTTTTAATATAAGCTTAGAGTTGTCAGTTTCTGACCCGAACCGAAAAATTGACACGTACCAAAACGATCGATTCAACCCAAAAACTGATTTAACCTGGGAGATTTCAACCCGAATCTAAGCCGACACGACCGAACTCAACCCGAAACCTGATTATAACCCGAGAAAGACCCGACATGAACTCGACACGACCGAATTCAGACCAAAACCTGATTTCGACCTGAGAGATATCAACCCAAACCCGAACCTGACACGAGCAGAATCAATCCGAACCCAAACCCAACACAACCAGACTCAACCCGATCTAAACATGTACACGATTCAACCCGACCCACAATCAACCCGAACACTATTCAACCCTATAAATCAACCATATAACCCTACATGTAATTAACTCAAAATACTTTTGGTTTTTGTAATTGACCCAATTTGTAAAAA
>JAULKM010101555.1:0-10122 GCA_032355605.1 Rubia tinctorum | reverse complement strand
ACGGAATCAAAGAACGAAAAAGAAAGCAAGTAGGATTATGAGCATGCAATAATTTTCAGAAGAGTGGAAGAAAATATTACAAGCACATAAAACTGTATAAGCTACCTAGATCTACGAAACTGACCGGGAGGTCAAGGCAGATTATACTTGTTAACGCTCAGACCCTTCGACATCCTCCTGACTCGATTGATAAAGGTTAAGGCGGATAGTAATACCGAAGTATTCTAACTCTCGGACCCTTCGACGTCCTTCGACTCACGATTCAACCTTCATGCTAAGAAAGATCAAACAAAAATAGTTATAATAAGAAATGAAAAAGTTTATATATTTTTTGATAAATTTCAAAAATAATTCAAAACAGAAACTCAAAACCCCTGATGATGATGAACTCCTCCAAGGATCATTTTCACCACCTTAGGGCGGACACGGGGACACTGCACGACATCATGAGAGAGATTACAGATCGGTTGAGGACATCCAGCATCAGAGATGGGTACTATCAACAAGATCCGCACGAGAAGTGGTAAGGAGCCAGACGTCGCAGATGGAATTGAGTACTCTTCAGTGCTTCTAACATTTCTTTTCTCCTTGGTCACATGCATTGGGGACAATGTATGAACTAAGAGTTGGCGAAGGGTTGGAACACCTTCACGGTGGCAGCTCCTTGTTTATTTGTCCTTAGCTTATGGTTTGGATGTTTTTGAGGATTACTATTTTCCCTTTGTTTTTCCCTCATTTAGATTTTTGAACTCTTGGTTGTTTTCTTGTTTTTGGGTGTGAGGGAACCTCTTTGTAGTTTGTCTTTGGGGGATGTTTTGGGAAGAACCTTTTGGTGGTGTAATTTTTTGTTTTTTATGATCTTCATTAGTATAAAACCCACCTTTGGGGCATTTTTTACTACACAAAAAAAATGAAAATTTTGAAAAAATGAAAAAAGATAAATATACCCGGCTAAGTCGGAAGCCCAAAAGGGCGACTTAGAAAAAATGGGAAGAAAGCCCGAATAGGTCGAAAGACCTAGGTAAAAATGAGAGGCAAGGCCTAACTAGGTTGGAAAACCTAGGTAAAAATGAGAGGTCGTGTGGAAAAAGGTGAGAAGTGAGCTTAACATGTGTGAATGCTAGGATGAAAACTCAAAATGGCTCCTAGGCAAAATGAGAGAAATTGAGAGAAATCAGAAATTATTTTGAACATCTTTTGCCTATCTTTGGCGATTTCTTTTGAAACACCTCTTGGATTGTCTTTGGTGGCTTCTTTGGCGGACTAAGGTAGTTTAGCAATTATCATTTTACTTTACCTTTTTCTTGGATAGATTTTTGGTGGATAGGTTACTTTAGCATCTTCGGGGAGAGTGAGAGTTGGGATTGATGTGCACCTTTATGCATGCGTTATCCAATGCATTTGACACATTTGTTAATATGTTTTGTTTGGTTGATTGCTGATTTTAGTTAGATGTATTGGTTTCCTTATTAAATTTCAATTTTTGTATACTTAGTTGAATCTAATGGACACTTTGTACTCACGAGCACCTAGATTTTCCTTTGTAAGCTTACTAGTAGGTTGCTCATGATTATTTCAAAATCATTTTGTACAAGGCTATCCGCCAGGGTGGTAGATGATATTTGAAGGCCATTCACAAGAATGGTAGAAGATATTGAATTCTATTCGTGATGATGGTAGTAGACAGAAGGCCACAGACCAAAATGTGTGGTAGTTGATGAAATTGAGCCGGAAAAGGTAGAATCAAAGTTCAACAAGGTAAAAAATGGAAGTTGTCGTCAACCGGACGAACCAGTCGGCACGAGGGACCTAGCATGGTCCGTGTTAGGGGTGGTTAACATGACTGTGCCAACCAACACGACCATGCCACACCCTCTTGGCACAGATCGTTTGGCACCGGAGGGACCGTGTCTTCCAAATTGCTCCAATGGCTAAGTATAGATGCATACTGTGCCATTTCACACATTCCGTGTCATTTTAACTCCAAAATGCAAAGACCATCCCACGGTGCGAAAAACGACATGACCCGAACTATTCAACTAATTAAAAAATGCTCATAGGTCATGGACGTGCCAAACGACACGAGGCGCACAATCCAAAGTTCAAAATGGGGGACCAGCCAATAGGCCGTGTTGGTCGACACAACTCATGCCAGCACGAGGCCACATGATTCGTGCCAGACTAGACTGGCCACACTAGCTCAAAGCTATACGGGGCATGCCACGGCTAGCGGCCCGTGTCAGTATGAGGCCAACTGGCTGGCATGGCCCTTACCATTTTGCACTGGTCATGTCAATTGCGGCTGGTAGGATTTTTTATCCTTTTTGGGACTTTTTCAAGGCCCAATTACCTACTACTATATATACCAACTTATGCCTACTAGGGTTTAATTTTATGCTCATTTTAGACTCTTAAGAATAGAGCAGAGAGAGAAATGAGATCTTCCCTCTCTCTAAAATATTTTCTCTTCTTCTCTTTATTTTTCTTTTGCCCAAACGCATTGAATCCAATAAATTATTTGGGTTCAATGCTTAGGGACTAGTTAATTAAATTGTGGTTTGTATTTATATTCATGATTTGGTGTTTGTTTTGTGAGATTACTTAGATATACCTATTTCTATGTGTTTATGATTATTATGTTGGATTGTTTTTCATGTTATTATTAATTGTATGATTGTTACACTAAGACTGGCACACACCGTAGTCTACTTTCAAATTGGTGCAATTATTGATATCCCACAGGGAAGGAAACCTAGATGTGTTTGGAGTAACTATAGTTCAAAATTGTATGGGTGTGTGCATGTGGGTTACCGAGTCAACATTACGATCGACCATACAGTAGTCTTAGCAGGAAAATTAGCCCAGAGGGTTACAGATAGAGATATCGTTAGTAGCAAACTACAGTTAGCGTTTTGTAACCCTAGAGCCATCGATAAGGTGCTTCTCCACCTTTACCTTTTTAGGCCTAGGTAGAAGCCTTTGTGGTGTAGTGCCTACAACCTAATAGCATATGGGAGATTCAGATCTTCAAAGCAGGCAGGGCCATTGTTGCACTCCCCTAATTACGGAGGCGGTGCCAATGGAAGAACACATGCACACTCTACGTGACAGTTATGAGGAAGTGTTGACCATCGACCACACCACCTATCATAAACAATCGAATAGGCTTGTATATCTTGTGTGTGCTGGAATCGATGATCGAAACAAGACTGATTATGTTACGTAAATACTCCTCAAGTGCTAGTTTATATAGTTTATTCTCTTGTGATTTGCATGCTTGTAGTTTTTAGTAACCCCTCCAAAGCATGTTTTAGCAAATTATTCCTGACATGTGTCAGATTGACAACCCGATTGTGGCTGTGTATAGTTGACTCTTAGATTCCTAACATCTCTTTGAACGACGCCGATCTTGCCATTATCCACCCCATAGGTAGAATAGTAGTAGGAATGTGAGCAACAATATAAATTTCCATCTTTGACTCACAGTCCCCTATCGTCTGAGTAAATCTCCCATGGAAAGGTTATTTATTAGCCAGGAGGGGTGGGTTAAGAGGCAGTAGAATAAACAATGATGAATTCATCATCATCATGCATGGTAAAACACCCTTTAATTAGACTAGGATTAAACTCTTTTACTTTTTCAATTTCTCTGATACTCCTAGTCATCAACTCCTCGATATCAAAGTCTAATGCATTCCCTCTCAAATTTTTAAGCCGTGTAAAATCTGTAGAAATTATATTAACTTTGTGCCAATCTAGACACTCATCAACATAATTAAATTTTATGCCATGAAGATACACATGAGGAGCATTAGGAGACCTGTTACCTTTTTAGAGGACTTGATCGTGAGCGGAGGGAGTGGTTTCTTGAATTTTCCTCTAAATAGGACCATAGATCTACATGATTTTTCTTGAGTTCTTCCATCGGACATTTTGCTGTTTTAGAGCTTGGAGAGGTTTCAGCAAGTAATTTGAGTAATAGGGAGTTTGTGTTTCAACACAAATCGAACTCTTGATACACTTGTGAGCAAGAAATCCCAACCTTTTTGACTATAATCTCTCAACAAAACTCCAAAATTTAAAAGTACCAAGAAACAATGGAGTGTGGTAGCAAAAATAGAGGGAAGAATGTGGAAAGATGAAAAATTTCAAAGAGAATAACTTCTTCCCCTTTTCACCTCAATAACTGCATTCTACTTTTTCCCTTTCCAAGCAAAGTCATGATTTCTCCTTTTCACCCACTTTTCAACTCACTTCATATCAAAACTCTTTCAACTTCTAATTTAGCTCCTTCTATTTTTTGTTCTCATTTTCTTCTATCTATTTTTTTTTGCATTCTATGTAATTTACATACAAAATAAAACACAACGCGGAAAATAATATATACCTCAAATTCGACATACACCTAAGTGTTGTCTGAGGAGCTCAAAAGTTGCGGTGTCCAAGTGTTTTGTGAAAATATCCGCAAACTATTCAGATGTTGGAACAGAGGCAACTACCACTTCCTTCCTTTCAACCAAATCCTGAAAAAAAAGATTCCTTATATTAATTTGCTTTGTTCGAGAATGCTGAATCATATTTTTTTGATACTTCAATTGCACTTTTGTTGTCAAATAACACCTTTAGACGCCCTTCTTTAATTCCATAATCATTCAACATTTGTTTCATCCTCAATAGTTGTGCACATCCAGCAGCAAGATACTCTGCCTCATTAGTTGATAAGGAGATAGAGTTCTATTTCTTGCTATACCAAGATGCTAGATTCGTCCCTATAAATAAACATCCACCTTGGTGCTTTTATGATCATCTAGATTACCAGCTCAATCAGAATCACCATAGCTAACAAGATGAGAGTCTTGATTTTTTGAATACCAAATTCCATACTCAGAAGTCCCACTAACATATCGAATTTACCGTTTCACTGCAGTCAAGTGAGATTCCTTAAGATCAGCCTCAAATCTTGCACACACTCTTACGCAAAAACATATATCTGGCCGACTTGCTGTAAGATATAGTAGGCTTCCAATTAGGGATAATCATGGGTCGGGTCTAATAAGACCCAAACCCGACCCTAAAAAAATTTAGTTAGACCTGGACCTGACCCGAACTCGTAAGGTCTGAGAATCTTAGACCCATAACCAAACCTGATGGGTATAAATAGGTCTTGGGTCCAAAACGGGTCCTAAATGGGTCTAAGTTTATAATTTTTTCTTTACTAAATAAAACATGTATTATCTTAAATACAAATAATTTATTTTTACAATGGACATGAATATTTCTTCAAGAAAAAACATAGAATACACGTTATTTGTTTAATTGAAAATAAAAATAATAAGAGAATATGAAAGTAATTTAGAAATTTGGATAAATAGTATTTATAGTTAGGGTAATATGGGTCCAAGGGTTAGGTTTGGGTCGGGTTTGGGTTTTAATATTATAGTCCCGGACCCATTTTTAAAATTTAGACCCATATCCTGACCCGGACCCGACGGGTCTAAATTTTTTGGACCCATACCCAACCCAACCCAAAGGTCTAGACCTTGTGGGTCTGGGTCGGGTCCTACACCTATCATCATCCCTTTTTCCAATCATACTCCTGTACAGGGTGTGATCAGCTCCAATCCCTTTCTCATCTTTCACTGGTTTCTTAGTACCCCTCATTGGTGTTCTTACATATTGAGAATTACTAATACCCAATCGCTTTATTAAATTTGAGGCATACTTACTTTGATTTACGATCATTCCATTCTTTTCATGTTTCACTAGAAGTCCTAGAAAATATGTGAGTTCTCCAACCATACCCATCTCAAATTCAGCCTGCATCAAAATTATAAATTCTTGTACCATGGATGGTGAGGTAGTACCAAAAAAAATATCACCATTATATATTTGGCAATCAAAATATTTGATGATTTGCTAAAAAAAGGTGCTATCTACTTCCCCTCGACGATAACCTTTCTGATTAATAAAAGTAGTGAGTCTCTCTTACGGTGCCCTTGGTGCTTGTTTTAATCCATACAAGGTCTTCTTAAGTCGATACACATGGTGCAGAAAGTGAGAATCCTCAAATCCTTTTGGTTGTTCCACATATACTTCCTCATTGACCACGTCACTTATGAAAGAACTTTTGAAATCTATTTGGCATAAAGTGAAATTCATAGTGCAAGTAATAGCAAGTAAAATGAAAATATATCCTAACCTGGAAATTTTACGAATGTCTCATCAAAATAAACTCCTTTGACCTGAGAATAACCCCGAGCAACCAACCTTGTTTTATTCCTTGAAATATTACCATCAGCGTCCGATTTGTTCTTGAAGATCCACTTCATTCCAATGATATTTACTCCTTTAGGACGAGGAGTGAGATAACATACATCATTGCGTTCAATTTTCCCAAGTTCTTCTTGCATTTCCACAATCCAATATTCATCAAGAAGAGCTTCTTTGTAATTTTTTGGTTGAATGAGACAGATGAAACATTGTAGTTTGGAAAGCTCTCTGTAATTTATCCGAGGTACTGTGCGAGTTCTTTTGACACTGGGTTTAGGATGCACTTGTGTTGGAACATGAGATGCTGTAGCAAGAGTGTCTGAATGATCAGATTTCCAACACAGTGTAGTTGGTCAGATGATCGGTTCAATGTTGGAACATAATCAGAATGTGGTTCATCTTCTCCTTAAACGAATACTTGTTTATGATCAGAATCATCCACAATAACATTTCTAGATACCATAAGAGTATTAGTACGGAGATTATACACCCCGTAGGCTCGGCTATTTACAGAATACCAAAGAAAAATTCCAACATCACCGCAATTGTCAAACTTTGCTTATTTCTCTCTATCTTGTAGAATATAACACTTGCTCCCAAATACATGGAAATGTGCGACATTTGGTTTCCTCCCTTCCATATTTCATCTGTTTTTTTACTCTTGAATGATTGAAGATACACTCGGTTTATAGTGTAGCAAGCTGTATTGATGGCTTCTGCCCATAATTTATTGTGAATTCCTTTCTCATCCAGCATGACTCGTGCCATTTTCTATAGAGTCTTGTTCTTTCTTTCCACAATTTCATTATGCTGAGGATTAATTGGTGCGGAGAATTCATGCTGAATACCAAGCTCATCACAGAAATAACTAAACAAGGATTTCTTGAATTCCACGCCGTGATCACTATGAATTCTAACGATCTTCCCAACTGGACTACTTTCCTTCGTTAACAATTTGATCACTAAACTTCTAAACACATCCACTTTTTCTTTAAGAAATGCCACCCAAGAGTATATGGAAAAATTGTTAACATACATGAAGATACTTCTTAACACTCACACTAGGTGTACTTAATGGACCCATCAAATCAATGTGTAATAGTTCAAGAGTTATTGAGGTGGAGACATATTGAACTTATGAGTGGGGTGATCAAATTTGTTCACCTGGTTGACACGAAGCACACACGATTTCCTTCTTGTTAGTAAGAGTAGGCATACTTCATACTGCCTTTAACTTGGAAATCTTCCCAATGGTTTTTTAGTTGATATGACCAATCTTTATAGTTCCTTCATCTTGTTTAGAACTTAGGAGTTTCACTTCTTGCTCAAAGAAGTAACAATTTTTTGAAGACCTCAAGAGAGTACTTTATCTTTACCATACTTCACTATGCATTTGTCTTTGTGAAATTCCATTGTCATATTGTCATCACACAACTGAATAATACTCATTAGATTGGCCTTCAAATATTGCCCAAGGAGAAAAATTGTAAAGTTCGGGAAACCTTCAATTTGAAGTTCACCATTTCCAACTACTCTACTCTTCATCCCATCACCAAACGTTAAAAATCCACCATCATATGGTTCGACATTTTTCATGTATTCTTGCTTTCCAGTCATATGTTGAGAAAACCCACTATCAAAGTACCATGAATCCCTAGAGTGTATTATGAGAGATGTGTGAGCAAAAGGCAAATAGTATAGTGTTTTGGAATCCATAAATTTTTAACCATATTTGATCGGTTGACATCATCTGTGTTGGAATATGGTGATAGTTGTCGTCTATTCATCCCTGAGAAGCTTAAAATAATGATCCTTTGTATGGCCTTAAAGGTATAGTAACTGCAAATAAGAGCTTTGCGTTGCTGTGTTTTGACCACTTTTCTCCTCATGACTTGAACCACGATTTGAAATCTCTAGTGCTGGTAGATAGTCTTTTTTAGCCCATCCCTTGTTCCAAAGTATACCATCCAATTTTGCTTTTCCGGGGTTCAACTTGTTTATTTTTTGCCTCATTCATTCCAGCTCTCTTCGTTGCTATGCCCAGATTTAATTTTAACTATTCAATCTCTCTTGTGAATTCTATAACCAAAAATGACAACCCCTTTTCTTCTCGGCTAGTTGATTTTCTCCTTTTTCAGAACTTTTTTTGAGTTAACAACCTTTAACGACATCTCATACATTTTTTCGTACGCTGTGTAGATATATTTATCACTTACAAACTGGCCTTCGTCATCAATAGAGAAATAATCATCAACTAAATTTTCTTTGTTGAAACATACAGCCTTGCCCGCCTGTGCTATGTTAAAACATGTATCATCAGATTGTGACACATCATGAACTTTTGCTCCAAATGCCACATAATTTCTGGTATATTTCTCTTCATATTTCTCCTCTTCTTCATATTCACTCCATGAGGTCACCCATGACCCACCTTGCTTCTTTAGAGTATTAGCACATTCAGCCTGGATGTGTCCATATCCCTCACATTCTCTATATTGAATCCTTCCTGGTTGTTTCACTTCTCCATTTTAATTTCTTGAGAACTACTGATTGGTTTGTTCCATTCGTGTTCCACCAATATTACCAAGGTCTTGAGCCCTAGGCACATTCCCATTGAACCTTTCCTGAGATTTTTTATTCACCACTTTCTTCAGCATTCTTGAGAAATGATAAATGCAAGTTATTCAATTACATCATCACTGTCAACTTCATGAATGGTCCTTGATGATAAAGCCTTGAAAAAAAATTCATTTTTCACTTTCTTAGTCGGATGTTCCAATGTCAACTTATAGGTTTGTAATGATCCCATCAATTCATCTAGAGTCACAGTGCCACATTTCTTGTTTATTCTATTGCTCCAACTTTGAGAGCAAATTTTTGAGGGAGTGATCTCAATGTATTCTTCACCAGTTTGGACTCCTTGTAAATTTTTCCAAGTAAATGTGCCATACTGGTGATATCTCTAACTATCCCATTAAACATGGCAATAGTCTCATCTTCATCCATCTTCAAATTTTCAAACTTTGTGGCCAACATTTGTATCTTAGATTCACGCACAGGACTTGTTCCCTCACACATAGTCTGCAAAAATCCCATGGTTTCTTCGCCTGATGACATGTAGAGATAAGTTTGAAATGATTTTCATCCACTCCACTAAAGATAGCATTTAACACTCTGGAGTTTGATTTTGTTCATGTGGACTCCATGAATCTTTAGGCTTCAGTTTTGGATCCTCCGAACTAGACTCTCCTTTTTCCAGTACTCACAAGTGGTGGATTCCAATCTGTTTTAATGTAGTAACAAGTTAGTTCATCCAATGAGTTTATTAAAACTCTATTGCAGACCTTTCATTAGTTGTAATTTGTTCCTCGCAACAGTGGTGGTCTAGACACAGAAGCTCCTTCTTTGATTGCCATCGGTAAAACTGGATCATACTTTCCTTGTCACATCCAAGGTAAAATTAGTGACTTAGCTCTAATACCAATTGAAATTTTGTTTTACCCAATTTATCTAGTTGCTATTAATGTGTTTCAACATAACCTATTTAACTAAGTATGCGATAAAGTAAAAAATTAAAGCACGAGACTTGGTTATGCAGTTCAGTGAAATTTAACTACATTTGTGGGTCTTCGTCCAGTTTAGAAGAAATTCATTAATCAGAAACACACAGTACAAAGTATATCATAAAACTATACTGATCTTTTCTAATGATAACGTGTGGATTTTTGATGAGACGTCAAATGCATGTATTTTCCGAAGCATTTAACATCTCTTTTGTTACTCCCTCTGTCCCAGTTCAAGCTGCACACTTTTTGGTCAACTTTCTCATACCATGTTTGACCATAAATTTGA
>JAULKM010101554.1:0-10122 GCA_032355605.1 Rubia tinctorum | reverse complement strand
CACATTGTCCTCAATGTGAACCAAAGGACAAGATAAAGAAATAAGGGAGAAAGAAAAATAAATACTCACAACTAGGATCTTAAAGGTCCTTCCCGGCGGTAGCAATGCTCACTCCTCGATGAATGTTCCTCCTCCATTTTCTCAAACTCCACCCAATATGCAACTTCAACTCATCTACTAAAAATCCACAACTATGCAAGTTCAATCAACATGCGCAAAAAGCAACAACCAGTAGTACTCCTAGATGGTGGTTTTGGTGGGGGGTTTTGGTGGTAGATTGTGGTGGTATTTTTGTGGTTTTGGGTAAGGGTTTGAGGACATGGTTGATTTTATTTCAAGAATAGGAAAATACTAGCCTAACTTAAAAGCTCGGGTTGCCTCACGAGAAGCTCCGTATATTTAAGGTCGTCGGTACGACCCTAATGTTATCCATATGGTGAAGGTTTGAACCCTTTCACCATAAGTATTCAAAAATAGAGAGGTGGGGTTACAAAGCTTTCAAGAGGAAAGTCTTGTTTAGGTGGAGTTGGTTTCAAAAGATTAGGGTGGTTAGGAGGTTTGGGATGGTCATTTGGCTCCTCTCTTATCTCCTTCAAAACTTTCGTAAATGGTGGAGTTGGTTCACTAGGTGGGGGTAGGGGTGATGATGGCAACGGATGTAGCACGATCACCTTTCCTCAACTTCATGGCATTCAACCACAAACTCCTTATCCCCTTTGAACTCGAACTCATTTGTCAAGGTGACCTCACTTAGCGCATCTTCAAGTTTGACTTGGGATGGTGTATCTTCGGAATAACGAGCTTCCAAACGGATCACCACTTCCATCATATTTCTCATTTGCCCCTCCAAATCCTCGAGTCTTGAGGAATGTTGAGTTTTAACTTCATCATTAATCTTGGATAACCGGGTTAAGGTTTCTAATATAGCCGTAATCTCTACGTTAGTCAAACTTGAAGATGCATATAACATCTCTACCATTTTTGTCTCTCACCACAAGGTCAAACTCATTCAAAAGTATTATCCACCTAATAAATCTAGGTTTTTCTTCCTCTTTGGTCATAAAATAGTAAAGTGCCATGTGATCCATGTACACAATGACCTTGGTACCCAGCAAACAGGGCCTAAATTTCTCAAGGGAAAATACTACGACTAGCAACTCTTTTTAGTTGTAGAGTAATTATGTTGTGCATCATTTAGAGTTACTAAAGCATAGTATATGACATGTGGAACCCTCCCTACTCTTTGGCCTACTACCGCACCCATAGCATAGTCTCTAGCATCACACATTATTTTAAGAGGGATGGACCAATTTGGGGGTTGAATGATAGGGGCAGTCACAAGAATCTCTTCAATGTATCAAAGGATCTCCTATCCTCCTCATCAACAATGAACTCAACATCCTTTTTCAGCAATTTTCACAAAGGCGATGAGATCTTAGAGAAATTCTTAATGAAACGCTAGTAAAACCCGGCGTGTCCTAAGAATGGCCTAATATCCCAACACTAGTAGGGTAGGGTAATGATTTAATTATGTCTACTTTAGTCTTATCCACTTCTAGACCTTGGGCTGACATTACATTACCAAAAAAATTCTCTTTCCTGCAATAAAGTGGCATTTCTCAGAGTTCAATATGAGGTTTTTTTCAATACACCTTTCTAGTACTAGTGCTAGATGATGCAGAAAACTATCAAAGGATTCTCCATGGATGGTGAAATCATCCATGAAGACTTGTACGAAGCTCTTAATGAATTCCGAGAAGATTATAACCATATATCTCTAGAAAGTACCCTGGGCATTGCAAATACCAAACGATATGCGCCTATAGGGAAAAGTGCCAAAAGGGCATGTGATGGTAGTCTTTTCTTGGTCCTCGGGGTCGATGGTTATTTGAAAATATTCTGAATAGCCATCAAGGAAGTAGTTATAAGTGTGATCGGCTAACCTCTATAGCATATGTTCAATGAAGGGTAGGGGAAATTGTCCTTGCGAGTTATCGCATCTAGGTGGTTATAATCAATGCACACTCGCTACCCGTTTTGTATACGGGCAGGTACCACATCCCCGTCCTTGTTCTCTATCACTATTACCCAACTTTGTTTGGCACCACTTGGGTCAGAATCCTCCAAATACTATTAGATATAAGGTATATCACTCTGATCTTAAGTAGTTTAAGGACTTCACCTTAAGTACTTCTATTATTGGCTGATTTAACTGTCATTAAGGTTTCTGTACGGGTTTTACACCCTTCACTAATAGTATGCAGTGCATACAAGTTGAGGGACTTATTCCTTTAAGATCAATTGAATTCCAACGTATAGCTCACTTAAACTTCTTAAGCACCTCAATCAACTTGCCCTCTTGGTCACTAGTGTGCCTACTAGAACTGATCACCGGTAATGTCTCTCTCACCTAGGAAAGTATATTTCAATTTTTTCCGGTAAAGGCTTGAGTTCGACTATGGGTGGTTCCTCTATGGAAGGCTTGGTTTTGAGCATCACTAGATCATCAAGATTATCGGGTAGGGTTTCTACGTGTGTCTTAAATTGGGTATCAACCTCCCCCATAATTTCTACCAAGCTAACATTTAGATAATTAAAACATGCACCATTAATGGGATCATTCTCTAAAGCTACTATCATGCTAACATAAATAGTTTCTTGCACAATGTCATCAATAACATTAATCATATATGAATAAGGAGACTCATCAGCAACACAATTCATGCTTTCATATATGTTTAACTCAACAATGTCCTTACCCTCATTCTAAGCTTAACTTCTCGGTATCACATCAATTTTAGCCCTAGAAGTTTTCAAGAAAGGCCTCCCTAAAAGTATAGGCGTGGTCTCCTTTTCATTCTCCATATCTAAGACATAAAAATCCTCCAGAAATGTTAGTTCATTTACTATAACCATCACATCATCCATGATACCTCTCAGGTACATAGTGGAGCGATTGTCTAATTGAACTGCCACTTCAGTGTCATGCATTTTACCTAATTTTAATGATCTATACAAAGAGTATGAGATGACATTAATGGAAATTCCCAAGTCTATCATGGAATCTTTGATCAATGTTTCTTTAATCAAGTAAGGGATGGTGAACATGCTGGGATCATTGCATTTAGAGAGGAGGTCTTTTTGCACAAGATAAGTGAGGATAGTTGAGTTCCCAATTCTTTAATGTAGCCAAGAGCCTGTAATTGGAGCTACTCACTAGTCCAACCAAAATTAACCAAGGCTCCAAGAATTTCCTCACATGCGGACTTGGGAACTAATCTAATGGATTGGTTTCAGGGCATTATATAGGTTGGTGAGCACCACCTATTTAATTTAAAGTGTTGGTTTCACAATGCACCCCCATACAATAAATTCGGGTTGTAGCTCAGCTCCAAATTGGGGAAGTCATGGTATGGGTACCATTCTCGATCCCATTAGACTTGGGAACCAACAGCTTCTATCTCTCTCTCATGTTTGCTCAACCAAGGGCAAAACTCTGTAAGGTAGTCGTAATGACATATCCTAAAAAATCTTGCTCCTTGAGCCTCTTCTCTCCACATTTTTTCCCAACAAAATTGAAACAAAGAAAAGAAAAAAATTGAATCTTTGTGCAAGGTTTCTTAGCTTACACCAAGGACTCAAGAAAAACCTTTTCATCAAAATAAAAAATATGCAAAAAGGGACAAACAAAATATAACAATAAACTACTACTAAAAACTAGTTATGTAAGCTAAGAATAAAATTTAAACTAGCATCCACGGCAGTGGCGCCAAAATTTGATATGCACTTCGCGGGGTCATTTACAGGCCAACCTTTTTGTGAATTTGTATGTTTCTCCCATGCTCACTACCAACTACTAGAGAGTAGCTAGTGACAAGTCCAGGGTCGTCCATAGAGATGCTGTAATTCAAAAGTTAACTAAACACAATTCACAATCGGGCGGCACTCTGATTGTGTGTATAAACAAAGGTTTGGGGGGTTGTCTAACAACTACTAATCATGCAAAACAAGAGATAAAATTATATTAAGCTAGCATTGAGAATATTTGCGTAACATGACCACTAAATGATTTTGATCCCATATTCTATCACACATAAAACATATAAACCTATCTAATGTGTACGTCACATAATGTGGGTGATAGTCGGCACTTCCCAACGCTTGTCACACAAAGGTACCTAAGCCCATTTAATCCTATCAACACCGCCTCCATAATTAGGGAAACCGCATCGCATTTAAGAATCTGAACAACTCTCCTCTTTCCCCTTAAAAATCACTCCCAGTGCTAATGCTCCCCCGCGTAAAGGATCAAATGCCTAAGCAGTCATCGTGCGGGCGTTGCACATGTTAGCTTTGAGGGTAAATAAATACATCCTAGGCACTCAACTCTGGACCCTTCTCCCTAGGCCTATAGACACAAAGGAATTGGCATCTTATCATGACTTTATAATTGAAACGACGATGGTCGCTACACTACAACCTTAGTTGCTACAAACTATCTTGCTTTTTCCTATTGGTGTAAACTGAGGGTGCCTTGCACATCTATTAGGGGCAATGCCTTCCCTAACATGAACATTATTACACGATGATCCAACCAAGATAAGCTATAACAATTCGAATGACGCTCTTGATCATATATGCATGCATTCACAAAGCCGCTACTCACGAACCTACAATATGCCTAACCTGACACTCCCAAGGAGCAATCAATACTAGCATAGTAACATATCATATATGAGCTATGGTGCATCATATAATACATTTAACATACATCATACAAGAATATAAAACTCAAATTAAACATGAAATTTCGTAAGCATAGAAGATAGGAGGATCTAGAATCTCCAAAATCATCACCTAGTCATAATACAAATAAAATCCCCAAGTTATTACACTACTCCATGTACATTGAAATAAATTGAATCATTGGATTCAATTCCATGTGTATAAAATAGGAAATAGTAAATGAGAAGAGAAGAGAAGAGTTAGTTTTTTTTCTCTCTACCTACTCTTAGAAATAGGAACAGAGATTACAAATTATGAAGGCTCCCTAAACCCTAGTAGACTAGTGCCCTTTATATAGTAGGTGAAAATGGGCCTTAGAAAATACTAAAATAATGGGAAACCCTAGCAGCCCTATTGGCATGGTCCATGCAATAACACACGTGCCGCGTATCGCGACCCATGCAAAATGACACGGGCAGCGGACTCACAACGATTCCAGGAGAAACTGATAGCACAACCTATGAAAATCCTTGCAGGCCACTAACTTAATTGTATTCTTAGTGGTCTGAGCAGCGTGGGCCGTGCAGAATCAATCGGGCTGCCATCTAGAGTCTTCATCCTTAGTTTTTGATTGTGCGACCGTGAATAGGGTGCGTTTCGGGGACTGGAGGTCCATATCTTAAAATTCTGAGTGCACGGGCTATGCATAAGGGAATGGCTAGCACCGAGACTTATTCTCTGGAGCCATCGCACTGGCATGGGCCATGCAAAAGGGCACGTGCCATGACAAACTTCTATTTTTTTCTGAACTTTGACACTTTTTATTCTGTGCAACCCATCTACTAACATCCTTGCTAATGGCCTTCGACTATCTTTTAATCATTCTCGCGGATGACCTTCACTAAGCTACTCTGAAATGCTTACGTGTGATTTACAAATAAGCTCACATAATAGAATGTAGATTTTCGTAAGGACATTGTATCAATTAGATCTAAATAATCTATAAAATAAGAGATTTAGACAAAAAAACAATGGCTATCCAAACCCCTTGTAATGTAAATCCACTTAAACCTAGGAATCAACCATACAAAAGCTACTAAAAGATGTGCTAAATGCATTAGGAAACACATGCTTCTAGCATCTCATCACCGCCTTTAATAGACCAAGTTTAACGGTGATTCAATTATGAAAAACCTTTAGTTGACTGGTAGTTATGTCAAGATGTCTTTGATCATCTTAGGTTCCAATATAGAACCTAGGATCCGAACCTAATTCTGAATTCTTAAATGCATGGTTCGATTGCTATGGAATCCCTGAATATGGTTTCAAAGCCATAATTTTCCAGGAAATTTTCCAAATTCGAAACTACCTCCCTATTAGTAATACCAAATGAACTACAGTTCCAAACTCAGAGTTATATTTAACGGAGTGATTTTATATGGGTTTTCATTTATAAAAAACCAAAAATTTGAAAGGGGACTACACTTAGGGGATTCAAGAGGAACTAACAGGGGAAGGAATATCTACACATTCACTACTTAATGAGAAGTATTACTAAGGGTTGAATAGTGTTGAATATATGGTTTAGGTTTTAGGTTGTGTTTAGGATAGTGTGTTGTTTGAATAATTCATATTAATGGTATTTTGATGTATATAGTCAGACAAGGATCACATTGCACTCATTGGTAATGATCTTTGGAATTCGCTTGATTACATTTCTTTGGTTGAATCATTTAATGTGTCGATGCTCAAACATGCTACCAAGAATGGTGTGGTGTATTCACGTTGCCCATGTAAGGATTTTAGAATTCATGCTTTTTTTAGGGAGAAAGAAGATACGTGAACATCTTGTCATGCGAGGGTTTCAAACTACTTACACTTCTTAAGTATGGCACGGGGAGGCAGAGAGCTTTTAAGATGTTAAAAAGTATGAAAGTTGGTGATTTATGTAGATATGATGGATTGGATTAGATTCTAGAGAATGTTTCTAAAGAATTTCCCGGGAATCCCGAGATCTAAGAAGCATTGCATAATGACAAAAAGATGATATTATATACAAGCTCCAAACATTTGATTTTGAGTACGACTTTGAGAATGATAAATTTGAAGGCCAAAATTTGGTTGATTGGTAAAGGGATGATAGAGAATCTTAAATTATATTAGGAATTTCTTTTTGAATGGAATCTTATGCCTGGTGGATAATATGCCACAAAAAGGATTCTTTTCCCTAAGGGATTGAAATTGGAAAAAAAATTCATGCATTCTCGAATGACTGTATGTTGTACAAGGGGTGAAGGATGAGGTCCGAGAAAGATGTTGGGTGTGTGGTGAGTATCAGTACAAGCTAAAGTGGTGTGGAATTACCGTCGATTAAATAGTTGGATTGAAATTTAAGAAAAGACACCGCCTAAAGTTTTATAGTACCTCTCTATCATTCCACTGTTGAAGAAGTTTATAACTTGTAAGAAAGATGCCAAGTTTTTTCATTGGCATTCAGAAAGAGTTTGACCAGAAGATGATATGGTCAGGGTTACGTCAGACGGTGAGCGGTGTAAAAAGCTTGATGCCTTATACCCAGAGTTTGGATCAAAGCCTTGATATTTGAGGTTAGGCTTATCTACTGATGGAATTAATCCATTTGGTAATTTGAGCAGAACATACACATCTTGGCCTGTTATGTTAGCAATTTATGATGAGACTCCAAATACATGTATTTTTTGAAGCATTTAACACTCTTTTGTTAACTTTTGTGTGGTAGATTGCTAGATTTAAGTAGTTTTACATTGCAAGGTGTTAAGAAGACCGTTTGTAGTTTTTATATCTAAATCCCTCATTTTGTAGCCTACTTTAGGTCTAATGAATTTTATGTCCCTACGACCGTCTAGATAGGTTTTTTTAGACTTACTTGTAAATTGCTCGTAGGCAATTTGGATTATTTTTATACGGCCATTCGGAAGAATAGTAGTATATGGTAGAAGGTAATTGACAAGGAGTGTATAAGACTGAAGACCACGAGCCAACACATAGTAGTAGATGGATGCATCGAAGAAAACAAGCTAAGTCAGGAAGAATTGAAGACTTGCACGGCCTGTGTCATGCCCCGCACTGACAAGTTGAAGTCCAGACACAAACCAAGAATCCTGCACGGCCCGTGCACTCAGAATGGAGGAATCAGGGATCCAAGCCACAACACGCTCTCTGAATAGCCCAGGAAAGCAACCAGTATATGGCCCCCATGTTTTTGCACTGGTCATGCTGGTTGGGTCGTGCACTATTACACGGCCCGTGCTGACGTGACAGTTAGGGTTTCCTAACTTTTTGATCCTTTCTAATGCCCAATCCTACCTACTATATAAGCCACCTTTAGTCACCTAGGGTTGAAAAATCACTTCATTTAGTATTATTCTAGTTGTTGGTAGGAAGAATGAGGCTATCTCCTCTCTTCATTTATTTCTTTAGTTTTGACTTAAGTAATTAAATCCAATGATATCTTTGGATTTAATGTCTCTAGAGTATATATTTTCTTGGGTTAATATTAGCATTCATGACTTGATTTGACTTTATGAGATATTAGGTTAACATATCCATTTATGTCCTATCAATATTTATTTGTAGTGTACATTCTTGAATGGTTTATGCCATGTTATGCTTTATGATGCATCCATATATTCATGAGCAGTATAATATCGTGCTAGGCTAAAATTCTATCTTGGGAGTGTTAGATTAGGGCTATTGTAGGCTTGAAAGCTTCGATGATATGAGTGTATTCAAGCTAACTTGAGAGTACCTACTCGGTCGTTGTACTCTAAATCTAATTGGCAAGTTGTGAGTGATTGCATTTTAGGAGCGCTGGATTAATTCCTAACAAGGGGGAACCCTTGGTTTACCCCGATAAATAAGCATTCTAGTTTTTAGTGACTAGGGTTGTGGCAACCCTACAGTTATCACAACATGCCAATTCCTTTTCCTCTCAAGGCCTAAGGTTAGTGTCCATAGTGGAGTGCTCGGGACGTATTCGCCTTACTCTCGTATCTAACAGTTTCAACCTACACAAGGATGCGATCCTTTAATCGGGTGCTTGTTTGCATCAAGAGTGAGATGATAGGGAATGGATCCAAAAAGGTCGACTGACTCACATTTTCTAATTACGGAGGTGGTGAGTTGGTGCTTGAGGGAAGACGATCCTTTGTTTGACAAAAATTGGAATTCTCGGCCATCTCAACACTATGTGACATTGGCATGAGGTAGGTTTATATGTCTTACGTGTAGTAGAATCAAGGATTAAAGTCATTAATCTGTCATGTTACGCAAATTGTCTCTAAGGTTAGTTTATTATAGTTGCTCTCTCGTTGCTTGCATGTTTTTAGCAATTACTTGTTCTTAAGCATTAGCTACTCATGGCACACAATCAGAGTGATGCTCGATTGTGGTTTGTGTAAATGTAACCTGAAATTCTAGTATCTCTATAGATGACCCCAGACCTTCTACTGACTACTCCATAGTTGTTGGTAGTGAGTACGAGAGCAACTTATAAATTTCTATCTTTTATGACTTTTCTCTTTGCGAGGAAATTTTCCCACAAGATAACGACCCCGTGAGTTGCTATTTAAATTTGGCCGCCTTCGACGGGGATATTGGTTTAAATTTATTTGTTAGCTTACGTAATTAGTTGGTAGAAGTAGTTTATGCTTTTGTGTTTGTATTTTTTGTTGGTTATTGTGTAAAGCAATTTAATATCTTTTCTTGTTTTCTCCTAACTTCTATACTAGTGTTTCTTTCTAGAATAGTAGTGTATTGCCCCTAGTTTAGGGTGCATACCCATACCAGTAACCAAGAAGCCTTACACTACTACTAGAAACACAAGTAGGCAATGAAGGAGGAGAAGAAGGATTAGTGAGGTAGTTTTGCAAGAGCACTCTGTAGAGTTAGAAGCTGAGAGACAGATCATGGCAGAGGACAATAGGACTTTGAGGGAGTTGATGGCTCATAATTTGGAGAGTCAACCCCTCTAAGTTTTCTTATTACCCCTTTCGCAAAATATGAGCAACAAATTGTAGAGTGGAGTGATTCATTGTCTTCCAACATTCCATGGGATGGCCGGCGGGGACCCCAAAAAGTATTTGTCATAGTTCTATTTTTTTGTACAGATATGAAACCACCGGGAGTCTCGGAGGAAGACTTTAACCTACGGTCCTTCTGACGTTCAGACGTTGCAAATGACTGGTTGTATTACCTCCCACTGAGATGTATAACGTTTTAGATGGACATGAAGCACCGATCCTCAGAGAATTATTTTCCTTTTTTGAATCATCCAGTTTGAAAATGGGAGGTCGTCGCCGTACCTCTCAAAAATACATTTATAAGCCCAATATGCTTACTAAATACAACTAAGTAGAT
>JAULKM010101553.1:0-10123 GCA_032355605.1 Rubia tinctorum | reverse complement strand
GCCTCGGTGCGCACAAGGGAGTCGTGCCAGGCAAGAACTCCCCACACTGCCGCTGCCGAGGATCGAACCCGGGATGACTGCAAACTCACTCATCTCCCAACCACTGGGGGTGTATTTGTCCCTAAAGATTATGTGGTATAAACATTTATTTAACGTCCTTAATGGTACAAATATAACCTGTCAGGACAAAAAACTAATTTATTCTTATATTATACCTTTTGATGACTAAATATAAAAGTTATATTAACACATTATTGTTTTATGTCGTTAAACATGATCATTTTATAATTAATACGCTCTCCGTCCAATCTTAAATTGCAAAAAAAAATCACGCTTATCAAGATATTTGTCTAACCATTAATATGTTTAACTATATACGTAAAATAACGGCAAACAAAAAGTTACTTTTGTGAAACTACTTGTTATGACGAATCCAACAATATCATATACGATAATAATATTGCTTATGTATTTACTCAAATATGCGATTAAAATTTGATAGAGAATAGTATCAAATATTAAGTGTGCAGTTTGAGATGAGACTTATGGAGGGAACATAACTATTGAAGTGATTTAATTTAATTTTTATATATGTAATGAGTTTCTATATAAGTAATTATAATTTATTCTAAAAACTTCTTGTAATGATTTTTTTCATAATTAATCTAACTATTAAACGGTCAAAGACTTTGTGCAATGAACAATAGCAGTTCAAATTTAAAATAAAATTCTTTGAAATGATAAGATAAGAACCCTCCTCTTATTACTATAAATACCCCATCCAGTGGGCAGCTTTTATGAGCATAACTTACTGGATTTGACGCAAAGAAAAGCCACAAGAAGCTACTCAAGTAATTATAATGGCATCAAAGTTGATTGCAGTTCTCGCTTGCCTCCTCCTTGTTGTAACCACCTCTGGTAATTGTTTTCTGCGTTTTCACTGCAATGTTTTTCTTTCTTGCTTCGTCGATTTTGCAGATATTATATATACTTCCTTCTTTCAAATTTTGTTTATATTTTTATTCTTAGTCCGTCTCACAAATAACTCTTAATTTATAAATTTTCATAGGTAGTCATTCAGCCTATCAAATTTATCCCCATATAATTTACCATTTTATTCTACATCTTCACGTTATTCATAACATCAAGCATATAAAAACTTACAAAATTTAATTGTTAACTTCAAAAGATGTTGTCACATCTGGTTGAATAAAAGATTGAGCCAAAATCAACAACTACATATTAGAGATCAACACTTATTTAAATGATACAATAAACTATTTTTGGAACATACTCCCTCTGTTCAAAAGATTGTTGCATTTCAACATATGGCACGATATTTTAGAAGATGATATATGGTGCAAATTAGATTGTAAAAAGTAAAAATGAAATAGGTAGTTGAAGTTATCTTAAATCTTTTCATAAATGGGAAGCGTAAAAAAAATGAACATTCCAAAAAAAAAGTGTCACAATTAGCTTAACGGAGGGAGTATTTATACTCTTTATTTTTTTTGGAAATGATTAATTTTCATTCATAACTTGGAATAGGGATACAAGCTAGGGTCGAAAGTGCAAGCTAGTGGGTTTCCGCTACTGCTAGTCTCTCTACTATGGCTCTATTTGACAGAGATTTTTAGCTGTTGTACTTATAAGCAAAACACTTTTTGGTGTTTGGTAAAGTGCAAAAAACAGTTTTTTTTTAAAAGCAAACGTTATTTTTGGGAGAAAAACAGAAGCTGGTCTCCCCCGCTTTCAAAGTAAGTCAGCTTTGCTTATGAACACAGTTCTACCCAACAAAACTTATAATTACAGATAAACTCGTATACACCATTCCTAGAATTATAATTTCCCTCGGTTGCAACTAATGATATATGAATGCGTTAATACAGGAGCTTCCGTAGCCAAAGTTGATGGAATAAACAAGGACGGGGCCTTCAGGCTAGAACCATGCTACGCGGCCTGCGATGGTCCATCCTGTTTGAATCTATGCCTGGGTGCCAATATCGGCGTCATCCAGTCCGCCCAGTGCCTGCCTTACGTTAATGTGTACTGTTGCTTCTGCAACATCTGATCATTTGACCGGACTCTCTCCATCACAGGCACCATTAGTTACGATTGCTTCCACTGTCATGTTGGTGGTTTCATGATTCGGGTTTCGGATTGAGTCCTGTTTCTTATGCTGGTATAAGTATTAAGACCGAACTCTTTTTAGGGACGAACATGGATTATATGTGTGTATGTAATGTCAAGGTTGGGGAAATAAGGTGCCTGTCGTGCCTTTGTATTTGTTTCCAGTTGTGTGATCTGCTTGCGGTTGATAAAATGAGTGGGTTTCTTTGCTAATGAAGCTGCTTTCGTTGTTTGCCTTTGTGTAATCGTGTCATAAGTCAACGTTATCTGTTTTTGTTATAATTGCATTCACACTCTCCAATTGTAACTTATTATAAGTCAACTAGCGACTCAAGTCACTAAAAATGCATGTTTACCCCTTGACTCGCCGGAATTTATATATACCGTCCCATTTTATATTGGTCTATTTACTTTTAACACAATATTTTATGAGAGTTGATGTGAAAAAGAATAATTGGGGAAAATACGGATATTTTGAGAAAGCATTCGGTCCAGTGTCAAATTTGTCAAAGTTAAAGAGAACATTGTGGGAATTCAGCAATCGATTATTAGCCACTATAATTAATTTTCAACATAGGTCATTAATTGTGGTACGGGCGAAAAGGGAAAGTGGAAAAATATTTATGGGACGAAGTGAGTTTACGCACTAGCATGTAGGAACAGGCCTAGTTCTACGATGTCGCTTCTGACATTGGAAGGGAGATCAGTACAATGTACAATCCAACATCTTCCTGTAATTCGCGAGCCCCTTCAGGCGATGTTACCTACATCAGAACAGTGATCGGTAGATTGTATTTTAGACTTCAGAAGCATGATCATATTTACGCACTAGGTGTATTTTAAATCAGGTTATGATGTCGAAAAATCTCTCCAATGGATTGCTAGTTTCGACATCAGATTCTGTTTAGGATGTATGTGGAGATTGTATCGCACTGATAGTTACAAGAAGCCCGGGAGTCGACTGTTAAATCAAAATAATTGTTGTTTCTGGCTATTTAATATGAATTTACGTTCAAATTTTGGAATTAAAGTTGGAAGTTTCTTTCCCTACATCACGAAATAGGATATGAACTTGGAAATGGTGTTGGTAAATATAAATATTTGTTAATATTTTACACCTCTCCAAACTAATCAAAGTCTAGCCCTGAGGTAACCCCTCGCACCTGCGAACTGATACATCGAGCATAAAAAATAATTCACATAACACAAGGAGCCCCCTGCCTCGAGAAGAAAAACATTTAGCATTCACAATCATCTTACCAAGACCACAATCTAGTAATAATAGGAACGACGTGGGCCATGATCAACCATGAATATATAGCTCATCTACTATAAATGGAATCAAGAACAGTAAAATAGGTAATGGCATTTTCTCTTACAAAAACCCTTACAGAAACATGAAAGCTGACTTAGAGTCTGACCATTGTCCTAAAAACATCTGGGACCTTATTTCCAGGGACATGGATGATCGAGCTTACTCGCACTGATTCTGGAGATTATGGAGGCCCAGAAGCAATCCCTTCATCAGTGGCACAGTCTGTCGGGGCAATTTTTTTTCTAGGCTTTCATAATACGTGGGAAAGACCAAAACCTTCCAGTCAAGATAGCCGCTACTTGACGTAATTAAGAAAGTCACTTGTAGGAATGAATTTTTTTTTACAAAGGAGCAGTGCGCACATACACTAGAAAGGAAAGGACCATCACAAAAGAAAAGTGTATCCACTTTAAGTTCAACCTCATTGATAAGTTATGCCCCGACACACAAAACACTATGCATGCACTAGCATTGATAAAATAAGCGGTAGTATGTCCACTACTTCCCCATGCCATACATTTCAAGGACGTAGCTACGACAATAAAGTCTTTGAGATTAGGTTTATCATAAACAAACTAATGCTACGACACATACCAAACAGAGTACAATAATCAAAATCTAAAACAAAGGCTCAGCTAAAAAAGACTAATAATGTAACAATTAGACAGAGGCCCGGAAACCCCAAAATTTACATTAAAACAATAGATCATAGCAACAGACCACAACTCTCAATTTACTAGATTAGATCAAAGAATGTTAAATCTTTCCAAATATTAAACCTATTAAAATATACAAAATAAGAAACAAAGTCCAGCGTAGTAGACTAGCTTGCTTCATTGATAGTGCAACGGCCACCACTTTCTCATCGAGAAGCTAACGTACGGGCTACCACAACATCACCTATAGTGCCCATTTATGAAAAGGGGCACCTAACTTGAAATTGGGAAAGTATGCCGATTAAGCATCCTTCACCCCATCGACACACTTTACCCCATCCTTGCACAGTGTAACAAAGTTTTGGAACTAATCCAATCCGGTGCGTTCGTGAACTATACAACCTAGTTGTTCCCTAGAGCCATGCCTTCGCGAGACTAGGCATCACCTTGTGCCAGTTCCCCGTGGCCCCCGTAAAAGATTGCAAGTTAAATAGAGATTAACCATCATTCTCCATTCCAGCATTCGCTGATCTCAATCGCCGATTCTATAAAATCATGACACAAGGCATGAATAACCAATATACAACTTTTAGAAAAATTAAGCAAACAATAAATATAAGCAACACATTGACATCTCACGTGAGCTTCCTTAGAAAATTTTGCAAGGGACATAACCCAAGTCTGCGTTACCGTCAATAGAAATAACTCCCCCAACCAACCCACCCATAATAGATTGCCACAAAACCAATAAGGTCTTAGGCACAACACACAACCACAACTACCATCCCACACTATGCTCCTCATAGGAAGCTTAAAACTTACACACATTCACAACAACTTCAATATACCACCCAACACACCCCCTAGAGTAGCTACATGAGAACCTAAATACACTCCAACTGTAAAAAAAAAAAGTACAACTGAAGATGTCCCCCAATATCAATGTTTTTATATTGGCAAAATACCAACATAGAAAATGCAAACAACAATAGGATAGTATCTGAAAATTCACGACTTCCCACGTCCCCTTAACAACTTATCTCCACGTTTTGCCTTGGAAAACAAAATATATTAGACAATAAGGCATAGATAATATACGGTTGCCTGCCCACATGGTATACCTAAAAACCAATCCCAAGGCCCAAATCACATAATTGTATATAGCCCACGTAGCCACCACCTTGCAAAAATAGCCACCTCACAAACGCAATATACCCACATTTTCCCTCAACTTTGCTTAACACGGCTCAATCAAGAAAATCACCTACAGACCCGCTCATCATATACCCTCAAGATAGAGCCGGCGATGATACTGCAGCTTTGGATATGCCTGAAAAATCACCAGTCGCACAACACAAATAGAGCCTCATCTCATACTGTCTATCCTACACAAATAAAAAAGAACCCATACAGGGACATTCTGAATATTGCGGCTTCGCAAATGTTTAGGAAATCACCAGCCTCACACAATTATAAATTCACCTCGTTTCCTACAAGGCTAAAACAACACAAATGCACAATAGCTTCACACACGTTTGAATAATTATCAGACACACAATAAAAGCAGAACCTTGACTCAACCTCTATCATTCCAACACCTACCACATAGAGGCGGTGAGTATATTGCAGGTTCGCATAAGCCTAACAAATCACCAGCTAGTGATATAGGCAAAACCTCACCTCGTCCCCTATGTATCACTAAGAATTCACACACAAAAACCAGCGAATTTCACAATGGCTTCGCATACGCCTTGACATACACTAAACACAAGACACAATCATATAACCACACCACTCACCACCCACAACCCGTGCTAAAAGCATAAAATCACCATACCCAATAAACTTCAAACAAGTTACATTTCAAACACAACCCAGACACAAACATCCTTAGAATAGTATGACAAGCACAACAGCCAAACCCTCGGGGATAGACATATGCATAACTTTCGAGAAAAATTAGGAAATACATATGCACCGTTAGGATACACTTGCCCATTGGGGATTAATTTTTGAAACCTTAGCTATGAAATAGCAGAAAAACCAATTATCATACTTAAGAACATAAGAAACAGGTAAAACACATAAAACATACCCCCTCCCCCATTATTTATATACATACACCTCATATAAGATTATAGCGACGACCCCCACATGCCACACACACCCTACGTAAAGGAGATGGCAACGGATAATAAGCATATAGTTCAACTGACCTAACAACATACTCACTAAGATGACGGGGTATGCATAAAACTCTTGACATTACTTTTAGAGACAAATTTAGGCAACATACACAAGATCCCAAAGCTCCTTCTGTAGCACTACCATTTGTACACAACACCTTAGAATGCGAGCCCTTATGGCCATGGTTAAACTAGTAGCAGATGCATCATTAGAACATCAATAGCCCGGAAAAACATAACAACCCCAAGAGACCCTTTAAGGAAATTAATATACCAAACACACACTACACAAATTCCTAAAATGTAAATACCAGGAATGCAAGCCCATATAGCAGTCACTTTTACCCATAAAACACACAATATAAGTTATTATTTAGCCCATAAGTGCACTTTCCTCATTCTAATAAAAATTATACCTGCTCAACTCTCCATGATTCTTTGGATAGGGGTTGATCCCACCCTGCAGGGTAGCTAACAAACCAACCTTTCGAGATATATATTAACTAGTGGGATGCTTCACTAAAATAGAAATTTATATGTTGCTCTCGTACTCTCGGAAAAACTACCAAAGGGTAGTTAGTGGCAAGTCCGTGATCATCCACAAAGATGCTAGGATTTTTAATGCTAACTACGCAAGACTCGCAATCGGGTCATCACTCTGATTGCTTGTTGTGAATAGTCACTGTTGCAAGCTTGTTTTTGGGGGGGATTTTATCTATAAACTACAAAGCATGAAAAACAATAGATCAAACTATATTAAGCTAACACTTAGGGATATTTGTGTAACATGACCAGTAGAAAACCTTGATCCTAGATTCTATCAATTACAAGACATATAAACATATCCCTATGTTTAGGTCACATAGTCGGGTACATAGTCAACACTTCCCAATGTATGTCACAAAAAGGTGCTCATGTCCATTCTATCAATGCCACCTCCGTAATTAGGGAAAGTGTGTTGTGCGGTCCGACCGATCTGCACTCCTCTTTCCCCATAAATAATTACATTCTAGGTGTCTACTATGAAATATCCTCCCCAGGCATATAAAAGGCAAAGGGATTGGTGTCTCATGATGACTCTAGAGTTGAAACGAAGATGGTCTCTATCCTACAACCCTACATTCTACAAACTATCATGCATTATCTATCCTGACCCAATCAAATTAGGCATACACGCAAGTGGATTTGGTGCTCACGGCATATGTGCCTACACTCACATAGCCTGGACTTACAATCCTGCACATCCTAACCGAACACTCCCAAGGTCAACAAGCCTAGCACCGGACATGAAACATACAACTACTGTGTATCATAAAATATCTAACATGTATTTCACAAGAACGTAAAGATTAAATCAATCATGATATTCATAAACATAAAAGGATAATGGGACCTAGAATCTCACAAAATCTCTACCAAGTTCTGAATATAAATTAGATCCCCAAGAAAACAAACTACTCTCAAAGAATGGAACCCAATATTTCCATTAGATTCAATGTGTTTGGGAAAAAACATGACGATTAAAATAAGAGATAAGGGTTATTCCATTTCTCTCTCTGAAACTAGGAGAATAGAAATTACAAAAACTCCCCATAAACACTAGTAGACATAGGCTCTTTTGTATAACAGGTAGGAAATAGGCCTTAAAGAGTCCCAAAAACAAAGAGAACCCCTAGTTGAAATGGCGGCACGGGCCGTACAATAGTACATGGCTCACGTGGCATGGCCCGCACAATAGTGCACGAGCCGTTAGCTTGAAGGATGTTCTGGTGCATCCGAGCGGTACGGTCATGCATTTCCTTGAGGGCTACCTGTTGGAAGCTCATTTTCGTCATCTGAGTCGCGCAGTCATGCGGTTCCTTGTGGACCTCGGGGCTGGAGCTGATTTCTTGGCCTTATGATGACATGGTCGTGCCAAACGTTGAGAAGTGTGGGCTGGTCTTTGAGTCTTTGATCTTCAAGGTGCACAGGTTGTGCAAAAAGACACAACCTGTGCTCATACTTAGCCGCACGATACCCTTTAATTGCACTGGGCGTGCAATTATTTGCAGTATGTGCCCTTACTTAGGGTCACCACCATTTTAGTTGGCTGGGCCATGCAATAGAACACGGTCGTTCTAGTCTTCAACTTTTTCCGGGCTTCAACTCCTTTCTACTTGGTGAATTTCTATCTACTATCACGATCAAGCGTGTGGCCTTCGGTCTACAACCATCCTTGCGAATGGCCTTCAAATATCTACTACCATTCTTGCGAATGTCCTACTACCCCAAAGTTCTTACGAGCAATCTAAAATGAAGCTCGCAAAATATGAACTAGATGCTCGTAAGGACATAGCATCCATTAGTTCTAAATAAATCTACAAAACGAGGAATTTAGGCAAGAAAACCAACAAATGCTATCTAAACCCCTTGTGATGTAAACCCAACTAAACATAGCAATCAACCATAAAAAAAATACTAATAAGTGTGCTAAATGAATTGGTTAACACATGCTTCTAGGTGCATATCAGGGGCTTATGGCATACACCTCCCCAAGATAATCAAAGTCTAGCTTAGTGGTAACACCTCGTACCCATGAAGCAAAAAGAATGCTTTGTATAATACAAGAAGCCTCCTTCCTCGATAAGAAATATTTTCACCATTCACGATCATCTTACTAAGACCACGATCCATTAATAGTAGGAACGATGTGGGGCCACGATCAACCATGAACATAAAACTTATGGACTGTAAATGAAATTAAGAACAGTAAAAGAGGTAATGGTATTTTCTCCAACAAAAACCCTTACACAAACATGAATGGTGATTTGGGCATAAGAGCTAAGTTTTGGGAACTTCTCGGGACTTTGTTTGCAGGTACACAAGATGGCTGAGCTTACTCGCACTAATTCTGGAGAGTATGGAGGCCCAGAGGGAATCCCCTGCATCAATTAATTTAATTTTTAAAAGCATGCTCTTGTTGATCTAGTTGTAAGGGTTTGGATATAGTTGTTGTAAGGGTTTGAAAAATATAGCCAGCTAACTTGCCTCTCACCATCTTCAATTCCTCGGTAGTGTATGGTTCTGTATCATTTCCAATATCTAATAACCGAAAGGTTGATCTTCGTCAGCTGTATGTTAATAAAAGGAAAAATAAACACTGAGAAACCTAGTAAATGGTAGTATAAGAAAATGTATTCTCAGTCGATCGTCCAGTGATATAATCTGGCAACAAAATAATGCAATACATTTACACTATATACATTTGGTATTGTTTGATTTCCAAGATCCAATAACCGAAGGGTTAATCTTCGTCATTTGTATGTTAAGAAAATGAAAAAATAAATGCTGAAAAATCCTAGCATAGGGTAGTATAAGAAAATGTACTATCATTCGATGGTCCAATGATATCATCTGGAAACAGGATAATGCAATGGGTAGCGTAAAACATAGTGTAGTATCCAAATTCCCATGGACTTGGTTGTTTCTCGTACTACATGCAATGTATTAATGGTTTGCAATAAATAGACCTTCTTGTATACCTTATTGTTAGTAAGGGTTTGTATGGGGTACCTTAAATTCAAAAGGTTTAAAAATAATTTATTTTTGTTAAATTATCTCCATCTAAAGCGTTAGATAATAGGTTCACGAATGAATTGAAATGATAGAGGTATATTGGATCCAACCAATAAACATGCATTGTCCTCTTATTAAATATGATCAAACACAATTGATCTGTTGTGCGGAATACCGAGAAAGAACAAGCGAATAAAATAAAAGCAAAAGACAAAACACCAGATTTTACGTGGTTCGCCAATTTGGCTACATCCACGGCCGACCAAGATCGGATTCCACTA
>JAULKM010101552.1:0-10124 GCA_032355605.1 Rubia tinctorum | reverse complement strand
CCTATTTGTTCCCCCAGCCCCGGAGAGATGCACAACTCTTTTTTTAATGAATAGATAGAGCCATGATATATTTCGTAATATTGTATGTAAAGGTAAATAGACTCTTTTTGTCCCCTTTTCGATGTTTGTGCACCACTTTCTGAGAGTACACTGAACACAACAGTTTTTGGATTTCCTTATCGCTCGAGCCTTGAACAGTTACCTCTTCTGGACTTGTAGGAAATTGAATTTCCATCATATCCTACCAAATTTTAGTCTCAAGAGAATCTTGGACAAGAGGGTCAACATGATCGATACACATTCTCAGCATCTATAGGTTTCTTCACGGGTTTATCAATGTCGAATGTGTATTTCTCACCATAATATTCAAGACAAATTGTTCCATTGCCAACATTAATGATGGTGTTTGATTTTTTCGAGAATGGACAACCCAACAATACCCCTTGTGTTCCCTTATTGCTAGTATGATTCATTTTTACCGCATAAAAGTCTGCATGGTAAAAAATAGTTATTGACTCGCACAAGCACATTTTCCAACAACCCTTCATGAAATACACAAGATTTATCCGCAAACTGAATTACCACTCTAGTGTATGTCATTTTAACTCCATTTAAAGTTTGATACACAGATAATGGTGTAACATTAATTGAAGCTCCTAAGTCACACATGGAAGCATTAATCTTCGTGTCGGAAGCTTTGCATTAACGATTTGTGATATTAACGCTCTTACATTTGGCATGAAAGCAATGGATCATAAGGATGTGTTGCAGAATAGTGGAGTGTCCCTCATGTCGGAAGTTTTGCATGTCGGTAATGGAAGTGAAAATAATCATATGTATTCTCACCACTGTTACTTTGGAACAATTCTAGATATATGGGATCTTGACATGTGACTATTAAGGTTACATTTTTTAAATTCCAGTGGGTGGATTTCAACAATGGGCAGCAAACTAAGGATTTCGGTTTTACCCTCGTCGATAGGAGTTGAGTTGGTTGGCGTGAAGATCATTTCATATTAGCCTATCAAGCGCACCAGATTTTCTATGTAAGGGATCCTTCCGATTTTACGTGGGAGATTGTTGTTTAAGGGAAACACACTTTTGTTAAAGAAATTATTGGCTTCGGTCACTGCACAACAAGTGTTGAAATGATGATGCTATGTTGCTTGAGGAGGGCGATCATGCTTTGAACTACTCAGTTGGGCGCAACAATCATGATGACGGAATATGTGTGGATGTCCATGGTCAGATAAGTCATAAAAGGAGGAAAGCCAAAAAGGTTACCAAAAAAGGAAAATAAAATAATCAGTGTCATCATTTGCAATAGTTTTTGTTATACTGTTAAAACCGTACTTTTAATTTGGTTAATAAAGTAACAAAACCTCTAGGTTTTTTAATCACAATTAAAAAATAGATCATATCAATTTGAATCCATAGAAAATAGCAAATCATCCTACACATGATTCAATTCAAGGCACCAAAAATTCAAAATAAACCAATCTTGATAGGTTAAGTCAAGATACTGCAATCATCCTAAACCAACAAACTAACAATCACATCCAAGAAATATAAAGGGAACATAGAAACATCTGTGAGTGGTCTAACTCCAAGTCATCTTCAAGATCTACTTGTCGATGTGGATCGGTCCAGACGGCTTGATGCGAGATGACGTTTGTACGTTCGTTGTCTTTTCTCTATTCAACTAAGTAGCTATCAAGTAATTTCCCTTTCGCACGTAAGATATTGTACCTAGATTGTGCAGGCAACGATTTTTTTTTGAATATACTTGGGATTATTGCCAGTGGATCTTGAACTTGTGATGCATGATGAGCCACCTCTTGCCATCATTAATTGTTGAACTATGTGTTTGATTGAAGTTGATAATCGCCCATAGTTTTCCAATTCCATATTTGCTCGCTAGGGTTTCAAAGTGTATGAATGGTAATGGACACTCTGATTAGGGCATTTTTTAAATACACATAGCAGATTTCAAGTTCAGAACCTCTTCTGGACTGTTATAATATAGAGCCGATTTAGTATTTCCAAGTTTAGAAAGATAAATTTGGCCTTCACAAATAGGAGCCAAGGAGCTTCCGAGTTTGGAAAGAATTGTTTCCAAAAATAAAAGCTATGCTTGGTTTTGACCCGAGGTTGTCCGAAAACAGGGGACAAATTTGGTAGCAAGGTTTTCTGAACTCGGAAAATTAATGGCCCATTATGTCAAATCGGGCCGATGTACTTATTTTTCAAAGAGCCAACGATGTTCCGAACTCGGAAATCAATCGGCTCTAATGGTCTTTTTTTTTCAAAAAATGGGAATCTAGATGAAAATTTTCCATAATACATTAAAACATAACATTTTTAGCCATCATCTATAAAAACACAAACATAAAACAACTATTCGATCAATTTCCATATAGCAGCCATGTTATCGGCCAACATTCAACAATTAATATAAAATTTAATCAATCCAAACTAAACAACCATTCCAAAAATTCAAAATGAGTAGTGTTTAAACAAACATTTCAAAATGTCTTAATCCATAACACAAGGCCTAAACATCTTAAAACATGTCCTCAATCTCGGCATAATTTTGGTTGCCACCATCATTCGGCCCCGTCTCTTGGTTGCCACCATCATTCGGTTCCACATCGGCCTCACCCTTGCTATAAGTGAATTCCGGCTCAATGTTTTGTGGCTCCTCGTCCTTGCTTAGTTCTAGGTGGAGTCCCTGAGCCTCCATGAAACGTTTATGATGGGCATCGGCTCTAGCCAAAATTTGAGAGGTCTTTTCAACGTCTTCACGTATGCAATTAAGGTACCTCCCTATGGTAGTCTTCCAGCTGCTCTACGAACCTATAAAAATTTCAAAACAAATTCAACATACTCTCTCTGTCCCTCTATAACTGTCTTACCACAAAAAAATGTCATTTTTAAAATTGTTGAAAAAGCATTAAAATGGTTTGTGAACAAAAAAAAATATTTCATATTTTTTTCACATTCAATTTTTTTACCAAAAATGGAAGTAAGACATTAATAAAGGAATACCAAATAAGACAGGTAGGACAAAAATAAGGGGACTGAGAGAGAACACAATTAGAATTAATGGCGTGATGAGTTTAACATCCACTGTAAAGTGTCAAACATATATACTTACGAGATCCCAATGCCTTAGACCTATCAATTTCCAACTCCATAGTCCTTTTTGTATTGTTACCGCTGAGGGTCAATTGCTTATGCTGAAACCAAGTCTTATCATAAAACTCTAAGCGGATAGGTCGATCAGTCGGTTGGAATCCGACCTTCTTGATCATACCAACGATCAAGCCACCGTAAGGGAGATTCTTTTTTTGTCGGCGACCTTGAGCATACTCATTAAAATGATGAACCAGGAGTTAATTTTTAATCCCTCCATCACATAGTAGAATAGCATAAGATTTTGAATGGTCGGTCCACATGTGTGTCCACTCGTGGGCAAAACATTTAAACATACCCATTCGTAAATGAGTCTCTGCTCAACCGTAAAAAAACCTTATGTCATAGCTCTTCGTCGGGCCCGGGATGCTACGAGTTCTATGAAAGTAATTCATGGCCTTGACTACGAAATCTAATAGGGTAGCTTCGGTGACCGAGGGCCAACTCTGGTGGTGATAAATTTCTAGGGGGCCACGTTGGATCTCATTTTCTCAGGGGAGGTGTAGAAGCTACCTAGGGCTTCGTTGACAGTGTACTTACTAACCAAAATTTCCCTTCCATTAACCTTGGTTACATCACTATTATTAAAAATCTGTCCTAAATTTGCATAAAATTGAATAACCTTGTCCACATACACATTTTCTTCTAAACACATCAAACTCTCTAATGTTGCTCTTTGAAACGGTCCAACAAGTGGCATAGGCTTAAATCTTAAATTGATAATGCACGGATTATAGTAGTATTAATCACTTTACGTTTTGAGAATTTGACATACCTATCCTCTATTATTTTTGTTGAAATACCGCTCTGATACCCCAATCTAGGTGTATGGATGATGGCTCCGGTCACTAGCCGCGCCGATATTCTTCTCAGGCTAATGGCCTCGATATTGTGATCCAATTGGTATATTGGTGAAGGTCGCTGAGGTTAAGGTTTGGGTGGGTTGATGGGGAAGTTTTTTGAAAATGCGATTAAACACTATGCAACTTGATTTGGGCATTTTAAACATATTTTTACAGGTTCCGAACTTGGAAGTTGTTTAGAGGTTTAAATAGAAAGAGCCGCAGCACTTCTGAGTTCAGAAAATAAAATATCCATAAAGGTTGATTTCAAACAGTATTAAATACCCAAACAAAACCAGCCAATTCCCTTTATTTCTCCCCACCAAAAATCTCGTCCATCATTTTCTACTCTATTTCTCTTCATCTCTTCTCAATGATTTCTTCAAAGATTGATGAATGGCAAGCGTTATGCTTAATACTCCCACACTCTTCTTTTTTTGTTGATCTTACCTATTTTTCTCATTTTTGAGGGGGAATATGATCAATAAGCCATATTTTGTGGAGGTGAGAAAGCTTTCATGAATTTCAAGCTCCCATGAATTTCAAGCTGCCACTTGTAACCCTAATTGTTTTTTAAAAAACTAAGTGTATTCTTGAAGGTTTTTTCCTAACTATCAAGTATTTTTATTGTTAAACGTGATTGTTTACTGATATCTCATTTATTGTGAGCTTGGTCTCACCCCGGATTTTGAAAACCTAATAAATATTATTACAATTGTGAAAGCATTTGAAGATGTTTCATGCCAATGTAATGTGTCGTATTTTTAGGCCTAAACTATGTTTTATGAAGTTAGTGTCATAATTTTGTGGAGAATTTGTTGTTGTAGTTTTAATAATGTCTAAGAAATGGACTCATGATAATGCGTCACGTTGAAAAAATAGCCATCCCGCGACTGTGGGATTTGGTTGCAATGACGATGATGATTCCGGTGAGGTAGGAATATCCAATACTCATTGTAGAACATTAGACCGTAGGATGGTTAGGAAAGAGTTAACTCCTTTAGTATTTAACAAGTCGGGCAAGTGATTATCTAAAGATCATGCAAAATGGTCTAGTTGGGCTGCGAAGATTGGAAGAACAAGGGTTAACATTCGGTATGATAGTTGGAATGAGGTACCAAAAGACTATAAGGAGACCCTATAGATGGAGTGCAAGGTACCGTTATTAGCCATAGTGTGTTTGGCACCCATTTTCATATTCTCATATTATAAAATTTTACTATCTCCTTATTAAATTACTATCATCTCTATATCCTCATAGAGACCCTTTAAAATCGAAGCCTCAGGTATGGCATGTCTTAGGAAGAAGGCAACGACCATGATGTGCAAAATTTGGTGGAAACGCAAATATACTTAGTCCATGGACTACATATTTTCTTTGGAAAAAGGTGATCGTCTGTGGATAACGTACACACAAATTCAACCGGAGAGTTGGGAGATCCACAAGAGAAGGGCTTTGGAGAATGATTCCAACGTTAGTAAAGTTAAATTAAATTAGCAAAGAATTTAGATTAAGTAGTCTTTAGTGTTCACATGTCTCTAACAAGCTAACATAGGGTACAAGGAAAGAAAAACAAAGCATTGCCAGTTTGAATGTAATTTCTCACCGTTTAAGCCGTGGGGGGAATGGATTGGCGGCAATGAAGTCAGTAGAAGAACGTCTGGAGAAAGATGTTCAAATTGCAATCGAAACCGAGATGACTAAAAAAGAGGCACGGGCTAAGGTACAGTCAATGGATGTGGATGATATAGATAGATGGGATCTATTCCTCAAAGGCTGACAAAACAAGGAGGGCATGAACGAGAAGAAGGATGAAAAGAAATAGCGGAGTTAGTGGTAAAATATTTAACTATATTTGTATTTAATCATTCAAATGGTTTCCGTTGACATGTGCTAACCTTTTACAATAATATAACCCCCTTTGGAAAAATTGAAGAAGGATGAATTAGAAGAGAAATTCATACCCACCTTTAGGAACGACATACTTTGTGAGGCAACAAGAAAACCGGACCACACGGGGCGTGTTAGGGGAGTGAGTGTGTTTTTAACACAACGAGAGGCATTTGGAATTACGCGGTACTATGGTCGTGTACAATCATCGTGGATCCACACATGGAAAAAAATACACTTGAAAAAGGAAAATGAATTGAGCAACAAGACATTATCATTCAAAAGTTGATCCAAAACACGGGGCTAGCTCTTCCCAAAAATTTAGATGATTTAACACCCGATTGGATTCCTCGATCAAGAGGATCACACCATTCTCCCAAAGATGTTGAGGTTAATCGGGAGGTAACTATCCTATCTCCTAGAGACGAAGCCAACAACCTCGGCAAGGCCATCCTCGCAAGTGATAAAAAGCTACAAATTTAAGTTTATCAAATCTTTCATACAAAGTTCGTGTCGGATTTGACATTTTAGTCGGGGAAATGTAGGGTTCACATGTTTGTGAGTTATGCATTGATCAAGACATATGTGGTAGACCACTACACGTTGCCGATGGATTTTTGCATGAGTTGATGAGGCATCATCACACTGTACCCACTGTTAGGGGTGCACTTTTGTCTATTCCAAACGGAGAATACAAGAATGTTGGCCCCGCTCTTGGAATATTTATTTTGTGGCCTCGTTGACTTATTTATGCTGATCCCATTAAAGATTGTTATTTGAAAGTCAAATCGTCAACAACACCTAAAGCAGTCCAAGCTCTACCAAAACCGGTCCAAAGAACACCTAAACCGGTCCAAACGACACTAGAAAATATTCGACAACCAGTTCCAAGAGCACAAGTCCCGAAAGACTCACCTCACTTCGTACGAGTGCTTTAAAATTGGCTTCAACCACATGATGCAACTCAACATACGCATTTCTTGGAAATGGATTGTGTTTTTTGTCAGATTTGGGATATCATCGCACTATGGAGTGATTTAGAGAACCTGTGGAAATGTAAGCAAGTTAATCAGACGCTAATTTTCATATACACCTTGTAAGTCCAATATAAATATATTTAATTCATGTTTTCAATTTATTACTATTAGATCCTTTACAACTAATGAGAAAAAAATCTTAATTTCAAGGTACTTGTATTTTATGTATAATCAAAAGAAGGGATGGGTTGGATACATGTGCCTGGAGATGACCCAAGGAATTGGTTGTACAAACCAAGAGAGAATCGACTACATTCGTAAAAATCTTGGGAGGAAGGATAAGAAATTATTCACTGTGCCCTACATTGAAAGGTTATAGTTACAAAATTATTTAGTTTTACAAACATCATTTGCACATTATATGAACATAAATTTGCACTTGCTTTCGGTTTAGAGACCATTGCCGATTGGTCATGATTGTTCTGGCCATGAAACGGGTGCATTGGATGGATCCCTTGAACTTCCAACCATCGGAAGCATTTGTCAAGATTTTGGAGTCCGCTATGAAGGACAAAAGCAATGATGGTGTAGTCAAAATGGATGTGGTCGAAATCAAGGTATGAATTCCAGTCCAATTGCTTCTTATTTTTTCTAGCTTTAATTCAGTACAAGAAACAAACACAAACGTGGAAATGCGGCTATTACATAATGTTGTACGTAATATAGTGCATAGAAGCCGTGGAATTGGATTTATTAGAAATTGACAAGGTAATTATACATTTGGTTCAACTAAACATTAATAGTGTCTTCATCTCATCTTAAATGGTTAGCTATTCTCTTAGACTCACAGCTTCTTCCAAAGGAAACGAGAACCTATTCAAAAGAAGACATCAACAACGCAAGGAATTGTTAGGCTAGGCATCTCGTTCTCAACCGCTTAGCAACCCCCGGGAACCCTAATTTGGTAGATTAACACATATTTAAGAAATTAGTGTTATGTGAAAGTTCGAAATAGAATTGTTTCGATTTCTATTCCTATCTATTAATTATTGTTTAGTTAGCAATTTCTTTAATTTTTTGTTAACTTGTAGAATAATTCCGTGAATTGTGTTACAATTCTAGCTATTGAATGAGGCATATTTTGAGCCTGGAATATGAATGAAATTTGTATTTTTACCATTGGAGTTGTTAGCTCTTCCGAGTTCGTAACCAAATTCGGCCCTTCAATATTGTAACAACCAAATTCACTTCCAAGTTTGCTAATAAAATTGACCCCCAAAATATTGGACGCTTGAAATTATAGAGACGACCCAAATTATGGATCTGAATCGGGAAGTCCCCTCACATAGGACCGGATTCCGAGTCCAAAATTAGTAGTGAGTTCAGAACATAAACAATTTCCGAACTCGGAATGTTTTCACATGGCCAACGGTGGTTGCTTAAAGTCCGAGCACAGAACCAATCGATGGAGGTTCTTCCCGCCTAACAAAGGTGGTTATAACTGCCTTTAATGTGTGTTCCAAATTTGGAACACGTTTTCAACTCGAGGGGAGAAGCATCGGTTCTGAGTTCGGAAGCTACTAAAGACAGTTCCTCCCGCTTTTTAAAGGCGGTTTTGAACCACCTTTAATGTGTGCTTTTAAAAGAAATTACCAGAACCACCTTTAATCGGAGATGATCAAAGGCTCAACCAGAGAATGCACTTTGAAAATGTCTTCTTTGGTCTAAGATAATCGCCTTTAATGGGCCCTTTCCCCACTAGTGTTCTCTGCACTTTTGGTTATCTGATTAACTCTCAAACTCAAGCTCACAATGAAAATTCCATTCGTGCAGCATTCAAACATCTGAAGTCATTGAATTTGAAGTATAATGATATCACGGATTCTTGTCTGGTCCATTTGAAAGGTTATTTTTCATTATCTTATCTTGTTCTTTGGGATGTGATCATTGTACTTCTTCTTTGGTGTTATGGACTTTGTTCTCTTGTCCTTTTCAGGTTGGACGACTTTGGAAGCTCGAGCTTATGTTTTGGAAATTCTCATAGATTATTAATTTTGTATTATACATTTTTTGTTTTATTTCCATTATCAATTTTGTGAACTTAATATTATTATCAAATTAATGGCCTACTAGATTATTAATTTTGGTTACCAGTTTTTTTTAGAAGCGGTGCCCAAAATAACCGATGCTAAATTAATATTGATTCTTGAGAACCGATGCCCGAAAATAACCAGTGATAAATTAACACCGATTATTTGAAAACTCGTGAAATCGTTTCACCCAATACTTAGGCACCGTTTTTAAGACCTTCAAAAATCGGTACCAATCTTATGAAAAATTGGTGTAGAGGGGGTTTCTTGTGATAGTGCTTCCAGTCAGTCATACTACACCGACTGATGTGAGTAGTATGTTGGTTGCTGGTGTTAGTAAAAACGTTTTACCTCTGTTATTTTCTAAAATTATTGAGGTAAACAAAACTTTTCAACGGGCCTCCAAAATCAAGGGTAAAAAGTGATGTTTCTCATAGTGACTACCATGCATTTCCCGACTTGTAATTTCATTGTACTTTGTTGACTAAATCAAACTGGTTGGGTCTTGTAGACCACCCGACTTGTTGTTTCGTTGGCGGGACTAGGCTGGACAGGTAATACATACAAGTTGGCTTTAAAATTACTCGGCCAACCTATTTTATTTTCATGTTATGAACGAAATTGGAGCACATAAAATTTCATTCACTCCCTCGTGAGGAATAAGTTATTCCAAATTCGTGCTGAAAATTTGGTTTTCACCCACAACAACCTCGGTCTTTTATGGAGGGGTTCTGATCAATATGAAGATAACCATGGGGGAGATGCATTTAAGCCTTTGGAGGGTGTGAGATATTTGAAATTTCCGGATCTCTCACTTGATGAATCAGAATTTAAGTTTCATAGAATATTCATAAATAATGTGTTTTATTTAATTTTTCTTTGAATATTAAATTGAGTTTGTATTGCTATTGTTATTTTAATTTCTTGCAAGTTATTGAATTGAGTTTGGAATTTATATAGTGTTAAACATGGAATTTTATATAAATATTTATCGAAACCCTTGTCGTGTCCATATTTTGAGTCTGTCTCTTGAAAGACGGTCTTTCCATAAATTATGGAAAGACCAATGTTTAAACTGTAAATTTGAAGAAATCAAAATAAAATTTTCGGGTTGTATTAATCGGGTTAT
>JAULKM010101551.1:0-10124 GCA_032355605.1 Rubia tinctorum | reverse complement strand
TTATATGTTCAATGATAGATAATAGGCTTGGAAGTATAAATCAATTGCACCCAAGATCCCGTAATTCGAGTTTAAACTATTCTTAGTAATTGTTACTTATTTAGTAGATTTGTATGGTTTGCTAGTTTAACTTGTCTTTAAATAGATAACTTAGAGGGAAAAAACAAAAACCCCTTTTTACAAGCTTTTATATGTATTTTTATCTTTATATCTAGTATAGTATTTACCATTATATGAGCAAACGCTTAGAAAAATTCTTTGTCTTTGGGACGACCCCGACTTTCCATTATCTACTTAGTTTTAATTAAGAGCACTTTAGGACTTAAAAATAGTACATTTGAGAGGTATGGAGACAACCTCCCACATATGTAAAGGGAAGGAAATAGGAGAGCACTTGCAATGAAAAATGAACACTAAAATCTACCCTTAGTGGCACAATCATGGATCTAATGAACAAGCTACCATAACCACAATATACTGTCCAAAACTTCTAATCAATCAAGTTCACTCTAACAACTATCATGCATCACAAATTGAATAAATAATTGAATCACATCGGAGAGTTAACTCTTAGGTTTCAAGTTGTGTGTCTCAAGGGTTTTGAGGGTAAATGAGTTTGGGTGGTGTGGTGATGGTAAGGAAGAAATGATGATTTGGATGTTGGAGGGTATGTGAGCTTCATGAGTTGTACACATCCACACCCCCCATGAATTTGGGGTTTGGTTCTCCTCCTTGTCCACCCTTTTGAGCTTCACGAACCATGTGATTCTACATGTTCCATGAGTTGGACTCCTCCTAACCCCGTTGCTCACTTTCCTCCAAAAACCATATGCTTCTTACAAAATAAACATGCACACCAAGTGTAATAGAGTTCCAAAATGAAAACTAAAAATAGGAAAACATACCAAAAACAATAAATATCTACAACACAATGTAATGAGATATCTTTCCTCCCCCACACTTACAACACACATATTTCTCAAATAAAAAACATGATATGAAAAGAAGGGGAGGTGAACAAAATGATAGGCAATCACAATTTCCCAATGCATTGTTCCCACCACAATATCCCCAAATCTACCCCAACATGCAACTCAAATCAAGCCACTATAAATCCAAAATAAACAAGTATCAATCAACATCCACAAAAAGAAACAACTAGTGTGTGGACTAGTTGTGTACTAGTGGTGGTTTAGCTGGTAGAATTTGGTGGTGTCTAATGGTTTGGGGTAAGAATGGGAGGAAAATGTGAGAAATCTTTTTCCAAAGAAAAATAAACTAATATAATTTTAAAAATCTTGGGTTGCCTACCAAAAAGCTATGTATATTTAAAGTCGTCAGTACAACTCTAATGTTATCCATATGGTGTGGGTTTGTACCCCATAGCCATATATAGAAAACCAAAAATGGAGAGGTTGGGGTAAGAATCTTCCAAGAGAAATATGTAGAAGATGAGGAGTCAACCTTAAAGGAAATAAGGATTTTGTAAGCCTGGTATATTCAATGGGTTTCTCTTTGGTTTCCTCTATGGGTTCCAAAAATGTGGCAATTGGTTCTATAGGTGGAGGTTGGGGTGAATATAGGTAATTTGGTGAATTAAGTATAATAACCTCTTCCTCAACTTCTCCACTTTCAACAAACCACTCCCCACCCCCTTTGGATTCATCTACAAATATTTCAAGTTCAACTAGAGATGGTTCATTTTCGGAATATTGGGTTTCTAATTAGCTCACCCTTTCCATTAAATCACTCACTTGCCCTTTAACTCTCTCAATGCTTGAGGAGATTTGAGTTTTCAAATCTCTAAAGCTTCTAAGCAATTGTGATTGGAGTAACTCATTAATCTTGGTCACATTAGAGATACCTCGCAAAATTTCTCCATAATCCGATTTGGGAACCAATCCTGGGGATTGATTTTGTGGAGAAGTATAAGTTGGTGAAGGCCAACTATCAAACCCAAAGTGTTGGTTTCCCGATGCATCTCCATACCATGAATTTGGGTTACCATTAAATCCCGAATTCTGAGAATCAGGGTATGGGTCCATTCTGGATCCCATCGGCCTTGGGAACCCACAACTCCTACCTCTCTCTCATATTTTCTCAACCAAGAGAAAGACACAGTAGGTTAGTCACAATGACATATCCTACAAAATCTCACTAGTTGGGCCTCTCTTCTCCACATATTTTTTCTCAATAAAATCAAAACAACGAAAAACACACAAATTCGGAATCGTAATGCAAGGGTTCTCGGTTCACAGAAAGAACTCAAGCAATACATATTTTGGAAAATCACAAACACGCAAAAAGAACACAAAAAAACTACAAGATCTCTACACAATAAACACAAAAGCTACAGAAGAAAAACAACACTAACTACTCTACCAACTAGTAATGCAAGTTAACCATCAAATATTTAAACTAGCATCCCCAACAACGACTCCAAAATTAGATATACACTCCCCGAGGTTGCTATTAAATCGACCTTTTTCACGGGTGATCAAACTAACCCGCAGAGCACTTCACAAAGATAAGATTTATATGTTACTCCCGTACTTTCTACGAAACTACCAGAGGGGTAGATAGTGACAAGCCCGGGTCATCCATAGAGATTCTAGAAATTTAAAACTTAACTATGTGAAACTTGCAGTCGAGTTGTTAATCCGATTGCAAGTCCCCACTAGTTCCACATTGGCACTGGCTTTGCAAAAGTGCACGGGCTATGGGCTGGAGCTGTTCCCCAATGATACTGAGAGCACAGTACGTAAAAAAGAACACGGGCCATAGGCCTGGGTTTTTATCATCTGCTCTGAGCGTACGGGCCGTGCAAAGACTTGCGGGGCGCGGATTGGAGGTCCGGATCTTCAACATCTTGGGGTAGGAACCATGAAAATTCCCATGGCCCATGTGAGGACTTAGTCACCTTAGCTATCGGTTTGGCAAAGGCCGTGCATTTCAGGTCGTGCAAACTTTGACCCATCCAAAACTTGGTTTTTTCCTTCAACTTTTTTTGCACCTCTACGGATGAACCGCTCATCCGATTTGGGATTTTATAGCACTCAAGAAGATGAATCGAATGATGCCACCAAAGGAATCTTATTCTTCTTTAATCATGCCCAAACTCTGTATAACTCTCAATTATTTTTCTTCTTTGTCTTCTTTCTTCAACCCTTCTCTCTTCTACCACATTTTGACTTGTAGCCTTTAGCCTTCTACCATATTTGTGAATGGTATTCTACACTCTACTAAATTCTCATGAATGTGCTTCACTAAATTACTCTGAAGTACTTACAAGCAATCTACAATTAAGATCATAAAATAGGATCTAGATGCTCGTAAGGACATAGACTCCTTTAGACTTAAATAAGCTACAAAACGAGGACTTAGACAAGAAAACCAAAGTGATGGAAATATCGATGGAAATTGATTTGCAGATGCCGTCGGTTATAACGACAGGACTTGACCAAAGTGAAAGACAACGTTGATAAAAAACAGACATCTAAAAGGCAGTTTTTGAAATTGGCCTATAATTGGTGAAATTTGCCATGCGTCGCACATACATATCAGTTCAAAAAAGTGGCATGGCAGACATGTGTGAGCGATGTCGCTCATCATTCATATAGAACGAACATGGTGAGGGACAGACAAATGAGTTTCACTCATCATTCATATAGAACGAACATGGTGAGCGATAGACAAATGAGTTCGCATTTCAAAGTTTAAAGAAATCTTAAACCTATGTTAGCGAGGTTCCTAATATCTTGGTTATACCGATAGGCAAACATAGACGGGTGTGACGTCTCATTCAAAAAAATCAACAAATGTATGAAAGAGCAATGTCGAACGACAATCGCATAAAACAAAGGTTAACTGATAGGCCACCAACATCCCATTTAATGCTAGCATCTCCGGCCAAAATTGTAGAAACGCAGAAAAAATCATGCTCGGAAAACACAAAATAACACAAAATAGTCCAAAAACATAAATATAAGGAAAGTTCAAACTATAACTAATCCATAAGAACTAGAAAAAAGAAAATATACCAACCAACACATTGACACACCATAGACATAACAATTTTGAGAAACAGAAAAATACAGAAATGAAGTATTTGAATGAATTGAAAACCATACCTTTGAGAAGAGAGGGGGGGGGGGGGTGTTGGTATTTGAGGGAAAGTTGAAAGTAAGTGTTTGAAGCTATTTCTGAGGTGAGCTCCATAGCCATTATGAACCCTTGTGAATTCCGCCTCAACATGTGCAACGTCGCACGCCCACCGGCTCAGCTGACAACATCTCGAACTATGATCGACGTTGGTTTACCTGGATGTGGGCCTTAAAATTTCAGCCTGCTAGCATAACTAATGGGCCCGCGTTTGACCAAAACGAATATAATTTACTTTACTTATACTTAATAGAATATTAGAAACTACTAACTGAAATTGAAAAATGTCCATGAACTTTATTAATGTTCAGTTCAATTGGAATTGATTTTGGCGTAACCGGTCAACTTTTTACTTTTCGCTCTTAGTTCCCTTCAAGAGAATGGGAGAAGTCAGAATGTGAAATTGGAGATGACCCTGTAATTCACATTGTCACAACCATCTTGTTCCGATTTAGACATGAGCGGGTCAATGGAAGGGCCCAAAATCTTCACAGGGAGTATTTGGCGACACTTTTGAAAAATTAAACTATGGCCCAAACTTCCTAAATTGTTCCCTACACTTCATAATTCTTCACTCGAATATAAGGACAAATGTTTGATATGGAGATTATGTGTACTGTCTAAGAGGGACGTAAACTGGGGTAATCATCCTTCATTTTTTATAGTATTGCATTAATACCCTTACGATGAGTGTTATGAGAATCATAATTTCTATCACATAGAATCATACGAAATTACATATTCATGGTTTTTATAAAATTAAAAGATAATAAAATTTCATCCATCAATTTTTAAAAAGTGCTAGTTTGTGGTCTAGAGTAAATTTTAGATGATTACTTATAAGTATACAAGGGTAAATCGGAAGAACTTGTGGAAGTCTCCGTAAGATCAAACTATTCTCTTTATCACTCTCAGAGATTATAAATTCGATTGGGGATGGCAAAGGTCCCTTTTGGGACTATCGGAATCGATTTTGGTAATCAGCAAACTTTTAACTTTTTGAGCTTACACGTCCCTCCAAGAAAGTGAGAGAGGTCGAAATGAGAAATTAGAGATAGCCTTATGTAATTGACATTGTTACGATCATGTTATTTATATTTTCGCATTAATAGGTCAATTACAGGTGTTCGTAGGTTCAAGACCAAACCGGACCGGAACCAAAATTTTAAAATTCTTGGACAAACAACTGGACTGTTTAGTGTATATTTGGGATCGGGGCCGGACTAGTTGGACTGAATTTCAATATACTTGTTTTTGCGTTGAAATTTTTATTTTTCTTAGAACTTATCAAAAAGACTAGTGGTTACCCAAAAAAATAGTTTAGTGATGCATGCATTTGGGTTGTCTAAGCAATAAACTTACACAGCATGGTGCAATTGGTTTATTACCAATCCAACAAGCTATAAAACTTGTAAGTTGTAGCGGAACACATTTAACTCAAAAGATGCAATGAGAACACATTTAATTCTGGCTCTGCCGCCGTAAACTAAAAATGTAGTATTAGTGTAGTACTAGTATACTAATACTCTAAAACAAAAAAAGTTATAATGAGTGTGTACAAACTACAAGTTTATATGTTCTATGCTATAGATTTTCATAACATATATATGCATGCATATAATATATATACTGTACACAACATTACAAATGTATACTTACTAATAATCACAGTTATTTAGTTGCATGATATATAATTAATATTTAATAATATAATAAAATACAACATATAATTATATAGTAGCCTATTATCGGCCCATCCGGTCCGGACCGTAAAATTTCAGTTTTGGACAGGACCGGAACCTGGAAATTAAAAAAACCTTGGACCGGAGACCGGGTTGGAATTTCATATATTTGGTTCCGGTCTTTACATTCCGGTCTGTTTCGGTCCATTTTTTCCGATCTGAACCGGTTCATGAACACACCTAGGATCAATGGGAAGGCTTGGAATCTTCAGAGGGAGTATTTGATGACACTTTTCAGATCTTACACTATAGCCCATGTATGCAACGCTGCAAGAACCGCGCTTGGAACGAAAGCATAACCAACTTGCAGCCGACGTCTCTTACACTGAAAATTCTAGCAGAAACTGAAAATTTGAGCTTAAATTTTCCCCCAACCCAATTTCATCTGAATTTTAATCACTAACTATACCCATTTCACATTTCCAAAGCACTTCCTCCAAACCCAACTCCCAAGATTCTCTACATTCACACCATTAGAACAAGTCAAGTGCTCAATCAAATTGCTCCTCTCAAACATCAACAAGTTTTAGAGGATGAAGCATCTCCGCGTTAAAATTAATTGAGGTTGTTTTTCATCCATTCCATGTTCATTTTGCAATTTTATTAGTGATTTTGTATATGTTATTTTTGTCATGGTACAAAGATTGAATATATTCATGACGTGTGATGATTTTGTTACATATTATATAGTGTATAAGGTTTGTGTTGTCAAAATAATGTCATGTTTGTAAGTAGTGAGAAAAAATGTTTAGATTAGGGTTGATTTATAATTACATTTTTGTAAGAACACACTTTGAATTTGTAACGTCGGTTTCAATCAATCGGCCCCTGTATTACGTTACCGAACAATAACCGACATCGCACATGTATAGGAAATGCTTGAAATACTATGAATGTTCGGCGTCGGTCTCTAGGTCGACCAGTGTGACATCAATCTCCCATGTATACGACATCGTACTAAATTAACCGAGTTATGTTTTTTTGTTGAGATTAGTGTCTTCTTTGTGTGAATATATTACGTTTATTTCATTTAGGGACTTCCCATTTCTAACATAAATATTTTTTTTGGTTATTCGTTGTAATATGACTGAGAGAGTTATCGATGGCCTTTGAGCATGTAGCTAGATTGACTTGTCATTTCACTAGTGGCCCTGACAAAATTACTGTCGTAAAACGTAGACAATGGAGATTCAATACCAATGATATATCAATTTCATATCAATCTTGTGTATTTTAATTGTTGGTAACATATATTTTCAATTTATTTAATAGTTCTGTGGGTTTTATCATGTGATTCAATTCCGCATTAATTGAACAACAATTAATTCTTGTATGATCTCATTTCATGAGTTATCGAATATTAAATAACACACAACGACTAGTGACGTATGATTTTTTATGTCATCAAATATAAAATAATATAATATTGTATGAGAATCGACGTCTCCCTGATCAACAAGTGACGTCGCACACACCGGTATAGCGATGATACCTTACCTACATTGAACGAACCGACATTGGTATATTATGAGCGACATCGGCCTTTTAAAACGATGTCGTATTGGTCATAGCTCTACATCAAGATGCTCAGGACATAACCGCCCTACGTCGCGCGATGTCGGTTACAAGTGTTCGCGACGTTGCCCTCATTCAGATCAACGTCGGCCTCAATGATATTGTAAAAATAATGGTCTCCCATTGCTTCCCTTCTTTCCATGGGCGAAGTTGGTCACAATACATGCCGACTTTGGTCCAAAACCGAGGTTAAAAAAAGTACCTTTTACTACGCTAGTATTTACATTGTTTTTTTGACACTAAAAACTGAGGTAAAAAGTCCTGTAGAATTGAGGTAAAAGATCATGTTTCTTGTAGTGAAGGAGTGCAAGCAAGACCTCTTTACCACCAAGGTAAACAAAGCCACCCCTCCACCTCCATTTCCATAGGTTGGAGGAGCAAAGAAAAAATGGCATCCAACCATGACCAAATTTGTGAAGTCTTCAAGAGGTGAGAGTGGGAAAGGAACCGAGGTAAAGAGTTGAAACCTCCTAAACCTCTTCCTTTGACCAAAATTAACAATAAAGTATCAACAATTGTGAAGGATCGACTTGTATGGTATGTGTCACCAAAGGTAAGAGGTAAGCCTCGTCAAATGTGGAGATCTATCCATAAGGATGTGGTAGTGGGTGGAGTCACAGATGGTGATTTATGAGACCCACCAGTAGTGTTTTTAGATCTTTGAATGCAAGAAAAATTATTTGTGAGGACGCCAATAAAGAGATGATGTTTTTTTTGTTTTAGGTAGATTTTTTGTTATCATGATGTTGGACTTTTTTTGTTTGTTTGTTGGTTTTTTCAAGGATGTAGTTATCATGATTTCAAGTTAGAACATGTGAATGCATAGTTTTTGTGTTTGTGGATGTAGGGTCTCAATTTGTTACACAATGTCAGCCGTCACAGCCTACTCTAACCAATAAACAGGCAGACTTATCCATTAAAAGGAACGGCCTTAAACAGTTCCTCACTAACTTTTTTGGCAAAATACAATACCATATCATAATTGTCCAGATACCACAAAATTTGTCCCAAAACATTTCTATATCAAGTGCACACAATCCCTAGTTAAAATTCCTTCTAGTTACATCCTAAATTTAGCCAGATCGAAAGAAAACCCATTCCAATCCTTTCGAGTTCTTACTCCCAAAAAAACACAAATTCTTCCCGTTTGAGTGTTGTAGATTAGTGGGCTTTGCTCTAAAGGGGATTTTGCACATCCCACGACTCTCAATTCATCAAAATCCGTAACCAATCTCTGAAGAGGTAAATCGGAAAAAATTATTATTTCACCAAAATTAGGATTTTACTTGTAGAATTTAGGGTGTTGCATGCTAGATTGGTTTAGTTTGGTATTGGGGGGAATTTTCATATTGGGGTGTGCGGGATTTGGAAATATTGTGTGGACCATTTTGCTCTGGGAGGCCGGGACTGTTTCGTGTTGTGTTGTGCTTTGTTTTGATTTGTATATCTATCACCATGCCACCACGATGAAGCATCTCTCATGCTTCCTCGTGCGCTTCCTTTATGGAACTTTAGAGGCTCAACCCGGTTTAGCAAGAATGGTGGGGTAGGCTATACCGGCGCCCTATCGTGGGGACCCAATTTGTGAATAAAAGGTCCTCAAAACGCTGAAGATATACAAATTGGTCAAAAACTTGCTTAAGGGGGGTCGGCATGAAGGATTTTGCGGATAGGATAGCCCCGACTTACATGAGGTACACCTTTGCTAGGGTTCCATGCCACTGTCAGGAAATGACGTGAGCACCAGGGAGATCCGGTTGTTCAATTTCACTTGAGTGACAAGCCCCGTACGATGATCCATAGGGCGATTGGCGAGTGCTTCAGGTAGAAGTACAAGAACAATGTGCCCAAAAGAGGATTGGACTGTTGTGACTTTGAGGTAGAGTTATTCTTGTTTGATATCACCCAACCATCGTGGGTGAAGGCGAGCAAGAGCAGTAATATTATCCATCCAGCTCTTAGGTACACGGGCAATTATTGTCGACCCTAGTTTTCTGCCACGGGAAGGTTACCATGAGTACATAGGATGATTGTTGGTTATTATGGTTAGCTGTTTTGGGTAGGGGTTGCCCCAAAATTTTCATAGAGCAGTGTTATCGGGCTTCGACTAAGGACGCAGGTAAGCTAGCTATGAGTGTGCATCGTTTTATGTAGAATGTACATTTCAATACTATTATTTGTGCAATACAATATAAATGAAGTGATTATAATCAAAACACAATGTCGCACAATCTCACATAAGAGAATGCACATTCATACAATTTGAAATCACAAAATCGAAGTACATGTTGGGATATTTTAAATGCAGGTAATTTTAATTAAGGATTTACTATATTACCCTTAATTAGTTTTAATCTTAATCAAATTTTAATTATTTAACTTCAGCCCTCATCAACCATTCTTATTCTATATCAAACCACAACAAAGATTATAATTACACAAACACCTTAAGAATTAGATTACTCTCCAATTGCATAAACACCTTAACAAACATCGGCGGCGCATTTCACAGTTCATTCCGACTTATTTGGGATGGGAAGATGTTGATATGCCTTGAATACTGTAATAGCTGCTTCTGCGACCCTGGCCTGGGGGTCCGGGGGGCGGCAGTCGCCCCCGGGTTACAACGGGGGTCTCGCGGGGCGG
>JAULKM010101550.1:0-10124 GCA_032355605.1 Rubia tinctorum | reverse complement strand
TTTGCTATTTGGTCGAATTTATTATGAATGTAACTTTATTTTTGATTATTTGAACTTGATTTGCATATGCATATATATACATATATATTGAATATAAAATAGATAGCGCATCGGAACCGTAATGCGACCGCATCGCATAGCGCATTATTCTAATTATGGGCCTTAGCGCATTTTAGCGCATCCCACATTTTAAAACCAAGGCATCAGATTCATTCTATGCTTTATGTATCGGTGAGTTATGCTTTATTTTGGAATTTATATGTGAGATGAAATCAGAATTATGCTTCTAAAAGGGGATCCACACTAACATTTTCTCGTGTTGGCTGAATTTATTAAACATCCGGTCTTCATTCGTCCTGTTTGATGATTCTTCAACAGGCCGTCCTTTCTGCAGATTTTCAAGATGAGATCAGCGGAGAAATTCTCTCCAGTTCGGCAGCAGTGTTTAAACTTCAGCTGCAGCAACATTTTATCAAGTTTTCCCAGCGAATTCTGTAGTTTTGGAGCTGCTTTTGGTGAGCAATCCTCACTTTTGATCGCATTCTGCTTCTGATCGTGGCAGCTCAACCGAGGAGTATTTTACGGAACAAACTCGCTATAAAAAATCAGGTTCATCACAAATTCCTCTACTTTCCAATATGAATTTTCTTGAACTTATAAAAAATCAGTGCTTAAGCATGAAGTATTGTTGATTGCACAAATCATTACAAAAAATATATACCCGAAATGTTGTTGAGTTTTCTCTGAATGATTGATTACAGGTCTGTTTTCTTGTTTTCATTACTGTGTGTAATCAGCCTATGCATCTGGTTCTTTGTAATGATTTGTGCAAGATTTCAGGTTTATGTTTTTGTTTCAAAATCTACCAACTGATTGCCTGTTAAGTTTTCTTTGAACTACTGATTATCTGGCATGCTTTCTTGGATCATGGGTTTTAAAAAGCGCAAAGTGCGGTGAAGCGCTAACGGCAAAAATTACCGAAGCGCTGAGCGCAAGCACGCGCTTTTCGGATAAAAGTGCACGCAAAACATGAACTAGAATTATTTCATTTAAGACACGTCATAGAACTGAGAATAATATCACAAAATCATAAAAGGCAAATAAAACTTTCATCACAATACCAAATTCAAAGTTTTAAAGCTAGTAAGAAGAATTGAACGACTAAGATCGAAGGATTCTTAAATTATTATGAAATCATTTAAGGCTCCAAACTCTAGTAATAAAAAAAGTCATCATCTCCACCAAAAGTATCCTCATAGACCTAATCTCCATCTCTAAACTCTGATTTGTTAATATTTTTGAATAAGTTAACCCTAAAAGCTTCTCCATTTCAGCCCAAAATATATAATTATAAAAAAAGGAAACAAAATGTAGAAGCCCATTTCAGCCCAAAAGCATAAAACCCTGCTTTTGCCCAAAAGTGCGCTTTTTGGAGCGCTTTGCGCTAAGGCAAAAGCACGCGCTTTTTGTCCTGCTCAGCGCTTCGTGATACAAAGCTCTCAATCTTGAGCTCAGCACTTTAAGTGCACTTTTTAAAACCCAGTTTGGATCTCGGCTGCATTTTGAGGGTTTTGATATGGTTTTGTTGTTTTTGTAGTGTAGAAAATGGTGATCACGACCAAGAGTGTAGAGTTCATGCCATTTTCCCTGTCTTTTGCATCTTTTGCCAATGGAGTTTGCTGGACCATCTATGCCTTCATCACATTTGACATCTTCATCTTTGTAAGCATATTTTTTGCATATTTTGGGATTTCATGGAATCATTGCAATTTCTTTGACCATTTTGTCCAACACCATTTCTGATGGTGCAACTCTTTCATCTATATCGCATTTCTTCTGATCGTTTTGTTCATCTATACTCTCTCTGTCCCACCAGTTTTGGCTTATTTTTTTTGTCAACTTTCTCACACCATGTTTGATCATAAATTTCAATTACGATATGGACTCTAATATCATGTGAGATATTGTTAGACTCTTATGTTTACGTAGTTTCAGAATATCAAATTTAATGTACCATTAATATCCGTAATTAAAGTTATTGATGGTTAAACATGATCTGAGAAAGTTGACAAAAAATAGGTCAAAACTGGTGGGACGGAGTACGTATATGAGAGATGTCCATAATTGCATTAGTGTTTTGGATCAGGATGTTTATTAGCCTAATGCTTTCCTTTATATTATTAAATTTGAAAGATGTCCAATTGTCGTAAAAAATATTGGTTTTGGCAATTTGAGGCACCAAATTTGGCTGGATTTATTTATCTTCCTCATGATCATGCAAGTGTTCAGAATTTTAGTTACACTAAAGCTTTTGTAGGATTTAGCGTAATTTTGTATAGTTATGTTTCGCTTGTGCAACTACAATTGAATTTACAATTGATTATTTTAAGTTTTCTATTAATGAAGTAATTTTATTTAGTTTAATCATTTATTGAAAAGCTCAAAAGGGGAGCACTGATTTTTATTTATTTATCTATAATTACAAATTTTGTATAGAACCTTTTAAGAAAATAGCTGCAATATGTTGCAGCCATTTTTTAAAAAACAACTGCTATGTGTAGCAGATATTTTTTAAACAGCTACAATGTGTAGCAGCTATTTTTTAAAAATAGTTTCCGCGCCATGTGTAGAAGTTGTTACTACATTAGCTTCTAGGTTATATTTACATTGCACTGCCCACTTAGGAGCCTCTTTTGGAAATAAAAAAAATAGATGCTGCAGGGGCAAAAAATAGATGCCACGCAAAGCAATGGTTAAAAAAATAGCCGCAACGTGTGAAATCTGTTACTTAATAGCTGCTATGTAAAAATTCCCTTGCGCCGACCTCTTACACATCTATTTTGGCAAATAAATAAATAGCTGCTACGCGCCCCAAAAAAAAGATGCTAGGGGGGTGTCATCTAGTAGTGCCGGCTATTTCTCAGTCTCTTCTTAACCTCTTATTTGTTTCTCCGTCGTTGCACTTTTCTTTGCCTTTTCTCTGCGCCTCTTTTCCGCAATTCTCCCTCCGCTTGTTTCTTCGATTCTTCTCCGACGTTACTGTTTTGTTTCTTCATTGGTTCATCGTTCGCCTGATGAGTTATGTTGTATAACTAGGGTTTATTTTAGACAGTATTATTACACAATTATTGTTTGATTTGTCAGATTTGGTATTTTGTTGAGCGTTGGATATCAATAATTGTTTATAGTGTTTTGAATTTGTATGTGTGTTTTTCTGTGATCTGATTTTAAATTGTCCTCTGGGTACGACAAATTTATTGATTGTTCATCTTGAATTAGGAAGCGCATTCGTTTGCTTATATGTTGTATCTGTTATTATCCAACGTGTACCTGTTAGTTGTACTGTGGATGACTTTTTAAAAAAATTGCTGATTGCTTATTTTGAATTCCGAACTGCATTCAAAATAAGCAATCAGCAATTTTTTTTAAAAAAGTCATCCACAGTACAACTACTTTTAAAAAGCAATCAGCAATTCCGAACTGCATTTGTTTACTTACATGTTGCACATGTTAGTATTCAATATGTATGTGTTAGTAGTACTATGTATGACCTTTATTTTTCAATTTTTCTTGTTTGTCTGTTTTGAATTACAAGTTACATCTGTTTACTTATATGTTGCTCGTGTTAGTATTCATTGTGTAGTTGTTAGTTGTACAGTGTGTGAGTTTTTGTTTTCATTTGTTAACTATCCGTCTTGAATTGTTAGTTGTATTTTTTTCTTATACTCCCTCTGTTCCATAGAAATTAACACAATTACTTTTAAATCGGTATTTTATTCAAGATGAGCTGGAAGTGTTGTTGAGAAATAAAGGAACAATATTTTGGTAATGAAAGAGTTGACTAGTATATTTAATCAGTTTTTTGAGGAATGATATAGTAAATGTATAAGCTCATATTTTTCCACTTTAGGTAAGAATTGAACTGTTCCCTGTTCAGTGGGACGGACTAGAAAAGAAATTGTGATAATTTCTCTGGAATGGAGAGAGTATGTTGCATGTATTAGTATCCAATGTGAACTTGTTAGTTGTATTGTGTATGACTTTTATTTTTATTTGTTGATTGTTCGTTTTGAATTAGGAATCGTAACTGTTTGCTTATATGTTGCAACTGCTAGTATCCAATGTGTAAGAATTTTTGCATTAGTTGGATCTAAACTTGAAGTTGCTATAGCTTTTATGGAATCAGACTATATCAAGCATTGGACTCCACAAGACGTTCCGGCACGAGTTTGATTCAGATGAAGATGACACTGAACTCGAGGGATTCAAAGATGGTCTGCCTTTGAAGATTAATAATTGATTCATTGTATTAGAGATTGTTAGTTAATTTAGATAAGAACACTCTTCTAATTGTAAGTTCCATAATAGAATATTTTTGTTATGAGCACTCATATGATTTATCTCGTGTTGGAGTCCCTCTCGTGCATGAAACCGACAACATTTGCATGATTTTTATATAAAGTATACAATACTTTTACATGTATTATTTTCATGCCGACAATACTTTTAGTGTCATGTATTTAATTGAAATCTAGAAAATTTGCTCCCATGTTTTAACACGAATAAAGTTTTGATGTAGTTAAAACACATTGTAAGGTATTAAATAAATTTCATATGGATTTTTTTTTATAAAAAATTATAAAATTATGTAACTTCTTTTCTGTATACTACTCCCTCATTCCCACAATTATTGATCACTTTTCTATTTTAGTCCGTCTCACAAGTTTTGGTCACTTTTGAATCTTACCTAATTTAGTAAAATTGAGTGGTTATTAGTTGATGTACATTAGATTACTTAAATATTAAGTCAAAAAGTGAGTGACCATATTAGTTTTCTTAAATATTGAGCTAAAAATTGAGTGACCATTAGTTGTGGGATAGAGGGAGTATAAGATATACTAGTTGTAGGTTAACATATGCATGTCTTACAAAATAGGAACGATTCATAAAGTAACCTATGCACTACCTCATGACAAAGTTTTGCTATTCATAAAAGGGATTGACATTTTTAAATCAGGTGCGTGTTTTTGTTAAAACGTTACATGTTGTAAAGTAATTAATGCATATTTAATATGACAATTTTAAAGTTTCAAATTTTAACCTGACTTATACAAGATCTCTTGAAAAAGTTTCATAATTCATATTCACTATTTTTATAACAGGTGCATGTTTTAATGCAAACAATGTGTATTATAAGGTAACAGTCGCATTGTATATGCGAAAATTTCCAGCAACATTTATTTCATTTTTTGAATATTTGCCACATAGTTTTTATATGTTCATAGCAGAAAAATTCATACACTCAAAAGTTTCAACGACAATTTCATTTACATAGAAGGTAATTCAACAACATAAACTCATTAGGATGTGAAAAATTCATATCTTTGACACTATTAGGCGAAATTCCATCCTCTTGAAACTAAATTTCATTCGTTTTTAACTGAAATTCGTTGATGTAGATCTTGTTGGAGCGAGAAGAGCTCATCTCAAATTCACCGGACACTAACCGGTCATTTGAAGAGCGCATCGGGGAAAAAAATGAATCGACCGGAGAAGGATTTGGTCGGTTGGGATAAGTTAGATTTGCAGAGAATGGAGATTGAAGTTTGGGAAGGAGATTGAAATTTGGGAATGGAAATTGAAGGATGAAAAATGGAGATTGAAGGAAAGAGAATAGAGAAGTTTGCAGAAAATATAGGGTTGTGCATCAATTTTGGGAAGAAGGGTTTAGTATGAACTACGCATCAAGTTTGCATCAGGCTGTATTTATCAACAACCCCATGCCATGGGTTGTTGACGTGGAATTATTAAAAATTGAAGAGCAATAAGATCCCAACCTGTAGAGATTGGGACTGAGATATGTTCCTTCACAATTTGTGTAGGTTGCTGGTTTTATGATAAGGATGTGACACATGTCACACCCTTATTCATTGATTTTAATTTATTTAATAATTAAATTATACACTAATTTATTGAATATTTGTAAAAATGATTTTTTTGGAATGTGTATCGTTTATTTTCAAATGTATTATAAATTTTATGATAGTTTAATGTATAATATTAAAATTTTATTCCTTAACTAAAAATTTAGGGAAAAGTGCAAAAATAACCCTATAAGATTGAAAAGATGCAGGAATAACCTTGTAAAGCTGAAAGTGTAGAAGTAACCCTATCTTTTACTCAAAATGTGCAGTTTTACCCATTTGGCCGATTTTCGGGATTGATTGATGTAAGTCTGGCGTTGACTAATAGTGAAAAGACAGAAATACCTCTCTCTTAATAAAAACCCAAAACTAAAAATAGAATGACCATTATTCCCTAAACTTCTTCTTCAACCCTGAACCTTAAGTTGCTTCTCCAACTTCAAACACCCTACACCTGACCGCACCTCCTCAGCCATCGAGCACCGCCAAGTGCCAATTCAAATAAAAACATCCCAATCAACCATTAAACAATCAAAGATTGAACAATAATCAAACTTCAATCCAATCAGCTAAGAACAATCAAAGATTGAAACTTTAGACACAATGGAGCATAAAAACAACATCCTTCAAAAACCTACCTGCCGAATCAAATTATCGGCTGAAACAACACTCTTTTTAATCATCGTCGCCGTCGAGCACCACCAAAGTCGAGCACCGCCGCCCCTTTTACCGCTGCTTCCTCTCCCTGCCGCCACCACCTTTCCCCGCTGCTACCTTTCCCCACCGCCACCACCTATCCCCATTGCTCCTACTCCGCCGCCAAACCCTACTTCCGCCACCATCACCTCTCCCTACCTCCACCACCTCCACCTCCACCCCTTTCACCGATGCTTCCTCTCCTCGCCGCAACCACCTTTCCCCGCTTCCACGACCTTTCCCCAATGCTTCCTATCCCACTGCCAAATCCTAATTCCGCCACTACCACCTCTCCCTGCCGCCACCACCTCTTCCCACCGCTCCCTACCCCACCACCAAACCCTAGTTCCACCACCACCTCTCCCCGTTACTCCATACCCCCCTTAACTCATGTCCAATAGCCCTAGCCCTAACTCTTTCCGGCGTGGATCCACTCAATCCAAAACCCGCCGCCTCACGCGTCCCCCATCGTCAAGTGCCTCCGCCGTCGCAAATGGTAAGTTGAGAGAAAAGGATGAGCGGTGGTGAGGATTGGGGGCTGAGAGAAAAGGATGATAAGTTGAGAAAAAACGTGGAAAAAGATGAGAAGTTGGAGACTATTAGTGTCGTTTCTAATTTTATTTTTTTAATTTTTTCAATCCAGGGGTATAAATGGTCATCTCATACATTTAGTGTCAATTTGTCCATTGCACTTTCAGATTTTATAAAGTCATTTCTGCACTTTCGACCAAAACATAAGATTAAAAACACACTTTTCAAAAAAAATTATCATAGTTACATGATGGAATCCAGTTTAATTAATTTGTTGCAAAATTTACAACGTGTGTATTTATAATTTTATGATTTTTTTCCATTTTGAATACAACTTTAATGATTGTAATTTTATTGTGTTTACACTTTTTAAATTGTATTTTAATGTAAAAGATACATAATTAAAATAAATAATAAAATAAGTTGTTGAAGTAGAGTTGGGTTGAGTTGTTGATAAAGTGTTGAAATGAAATAAATTGGTTGTATAGTGGATTTTATATCTGGGTGAGAGAGAATAATTATTTATTAATAAAACTGAGTTGGGTTGAGTTGGGGATAAAAATAGTCTCAATAGGGTTGCACATCAACCCACGAATTTTGCATTAAGTGCAAATTGATTTCTATTATACAATAAACTTATGGAAATGTCGTCTTTCAGGGGACCGGCATAAAGAATGGAGGGAGTATGTGGGTAGTATTATTAATGCGTTTTCTAGAAAATGGGTAAGGAAGATTATTATTTTTCTTTCTGAAATAGGAAGATTTCATTGATTGAGCATGCATGGGGCATTGGACAGTTGAATGTACCCACGTTAGTGGGCACGTGAAGAAAAGTCAAGCGAAATGTGATGAGCTGAGAAGTATATACTATGGGAAACGTATTTAATTGGGTGCCAAATTTATGTAGTTAACAGTTACGTGAATTAGGTTAGACTGATTCAACCAACAAAGCTGTTAACCTTACCACCGCCAAATCACCGAACTCAAGATCAAACCGTAGTACTATTTCGCCACATGCATTGTAGGTGATCCTGCACCAATAAAAATGGAATGCCATGAATTAATAAAGGCACACCCCAACAATAAGTATTTTTACATTCTCAGATGAATGGGTAAAATGGAAAAATAATCCCAACATTTTACTTGAACCTTGAATGACTCAAACACGCTAATCGTAATTAGAGGTGTCAATTGGGCGGGATTTGGAAGAAATGATATGGGAAATTAATAAATAGGTTGTTAATGGGATCGGGTATTAAATACCCATTAACCTTTTGGGATTGGGCGGGATGGGAATGATTATATTTAATGGGAAATTTTGATCCCAATGGGTCCCAAATTATGTTAACTTAATGGGAACCCAACAAATACCCAATAAATACCCAAAATTATCCAATTAAATGCATATGTAATATTTAACATAAAAATTCACTATAATTCACAAATTAGACATCTTTAACGCATGTATAAATCAATAGTCTAATAGTTTGGTGTTATTAGATAGACTGTCACTCATTCACATGCTTAAATTATATTATAATCTGCCGCCGGATAGGGTACATTTCATATCCTTTTATTTTAATTCCACAACACTTAGGACCATAAATGAGTAGAGCTGAACTCGAACAACTACTAATTCGAATTCAACTCGCTTAAAATATCTTGAATTCCAACTCGACTCAAATTCGTGCGAACATGTAGTATATTAGCTCAAGGTCGAGTTTGAATGAAATTAGTTTGACTCGAGTTCGATTTTGAGTGAAATTAGTTTGACCCGAGTTCGATTTTGAAGCAAACTGTTTGCGACCAGCTCGGTCAAATCTCGACTTGAATTCCAATTTGATCGAGCTCGTACAGTATTCGGGATCGATCTCGTACAGTATTCTAAATCGAGCTCGTGCGGTATTTTGGATTGAGCTCATACAGTATTCGAGATCGAGCTCGTACAAAATTTGAGTTCGAGATCAAACTCAACTAATATTGTTCGTTAATCTCGTCGAATTTACAGAGCCAACATATTATACATATTTCATTTTTATTAAATATAATATAATATAAATAATATAATATATTTATTCATTGCTCGTTTTCGAGTTCAAACTAAATTAATTTCACTCGAAGTCAAGGTGAATCATGTTTTTACATGTTCAATCAAATTGAATCGAGTTTGAAATATTTTAAACAATTTGAACTCGAACAAACTCGTTTACCGTCGTAGTAGGAATTTGATGAAGTTTGGAAAATATAACTATAAAAATAGTCAAAAAAATTAATAAAAATATCCACGCTTGTGTGGAGTCTAATTACACTAAATAATATATCAATCAAAAGACGGGAATTAATCGGGTATTAATTGTGTACCCATAATTACCCAAATTTAAATGGGTATATGAGAAGATTGGGATACTGATCTCATTTCTCCTTGTAATCAAATGCTATAAAACTAATTTGATCATAATCCCAAACAAGAAAATAATGAGAATTTTTCATCCCATTAGTTTGTGTTTAATGGGTCCCAATGGTAATTGGGATTAATTGACTCCTCTAACTATATATAATAAAAGCTGATATTTAGAAACTATTTCTTATGATGAATCTAATTAAATATATGGTTAAATTTTGATGGAGAATAGTGCCAATAAAAGTAGCAGTGCAAATAGAGATGAGACGGAAGAGTACTAAATACGCTCACGGAATATCGTAACGCCACGCGTCAGGATCTGGTTCGTCCATCCAGTCTATAAATACATATGCCTCCCATAACCCTTCCTCTATTGTAGAGCTATAGATTTGAGCCAAACTTCTCTCTCTCTTTCCATAACCTTCCCATCTTTCTCTCTCACACTAGCCATTTCAGATCTACACCTAGATTCACACCGAAATGGAAAGACTTCTAGTACGGTTTGCGGCGGTCTCTGATTCGCTTGGTGCAGGTCGGGAACTGTTTTCTCCAGTCGGACATCGTTGCCGATA
>JAULKM010101549.1:0-10125 GCA_032355605.1 Rubia tinctorum | reverse complement strand
AAATACAATGTTTTCCTGCACTATCCTCCCAAGATTTACAGGAATCTTCTTTCCCACACAATATAAGAGTTTAGCCACTTCCCTAGTTAGTGCAGAGGTGTTTGTAGAAGGAATCCAACAACTAATGGCTATTTGAGACAAACAGAAGTACTTACTAGTGAGACTCGACATTGCTGCATACCCTGATCAGGCCACTTTACTTCCAGACCTCCAGTTAGCTCAGTAAGGATTTGATCATTTGACAGCTCTAGGTCTTCAGAGTAAGGTCCCTCAAAGTCGGGAGTGCTCAATCCAAGAATCTCATTAATCTTCTGAGCTGAGAAGTTGATAACTTTGCCTCTGACATAAGTCCAACCATACCATTCAGACTCAGTTCCAGGTTTTCTGCTCTTGCATTTGAATAGAACTCCTGAACCAATTCCCTATAATATTTCTTAAACTTTGTGGTTGCAGCAGTATTCCCAAGAAACTCCAGAAAAGCTGTAAAACCACTTTTCTTATATGAGTCCAGATCCATTGGTCTCTCTGCCAGAATGGTCCTTCTGCTGATTGTGTCCCAGCTATCCTGACACCCATCATCAAAGAAGTCTTCATTTAAAGCCCTTCTGCTGAAGAAGCTTTCTTTGAACTCTGTCCAGTTTCTCTCTTCACCTTCTTCTTCTCTTATGGTTGAACTAAATCTTCAACAGATACTTCAGCAGCTTTTCTCTTTGACCTTCTAACCCGAGACTTCACAAAACCATCTAACACCTCATCACTGGTGTATATCAAATCTTCAACATTTGTTTTTTATGTTGGAACATCAGTGACAGATGCATTTGCTTCTTCATCGTCCACAACAACATCCACAGTATTACGATGACCTGATGTTGGAACATCATCAAGGTCATGTTCATCTTCCTATGTAGCTACTCCAGCAACTCCCCCTGTCTCCCGAACGGGAAGTTTGGCTTCCATATCCCCAGTCATCTCATTCTCTTGATTCTCATCTTCAGTTTCACCAGTTTTAGCAAACGGTTCATCTTCGGTTGATGTTGAAAGATGGCTGGTTCCACCACCAAGATCATAATCTTCCTCAGCAATCCCAAAATCATCATATTTCCCCCTGCATTAGCAGCCTATGTTGGAACATTGCTGGTTTCCTCAGCTTTAATTTCTTCCTCATCCGAATCAATCACAATTACAGATGGAGATACTTCTCTTAATCTCTTCAAGTTCTCACCAACAGCAAGGTCAAAAATTTGAACGGATTTAAGATTCATAGAACTAAGAACGTGCACATCTTCAGGGCAGTTTTTTTTATTTTTCTTAGCCTGGGGCTTCTAAGTCCGAATGGATAAGTATAAGCACACATTACCTTCTTCCCATTGTTCTCTATACAGGTTAATTCAGTTAGCCTAGGATTCAAATCCTCCATAAACTGAATATCTCCTATAATCCCCTTCAACAGATGACTCAAATCATACCCATTTATTTTGCCCGACATACTCATATATCCTCTAAGATATACACTCTTATTATGCTTCAAGTAATACTTCATGCAATCATCTAACGACTTGAAGGTCGGACCATTAAAAGTAAAGAACTTTCATGAAATACCTTGATTTTCACAGGCACGTCAGGGTCTAGCACCGGCTCAACAGGTGGTGATCTGACAACTTCAACCCTTGGTTCAAGAATGTCGTTCCAGGGTTCCAGTACCTCACTTTCTGTCAGGTTTACCACGCGTTCTGGTTCTCCAAAAATCTTCTTGAATACCCCGGATTTCTACATACCAGGTTTTTAAAAAAATACGGTTGAAGTGAACTTTTAGACTCCTGACTACTGTCTACCTCTTGACAGTAATATTTTAGCACAAAAGATCCCAGAGCTATCTCAACTTACAAGAATATCGGGATAGAGAAGTTATAGAAGAGGGTAAATAGCTAAGAAGATGGAAAGGTAAGATTTTTGAAAATTTTACTTCCCTTTTCTGAAAATTGTACCTCCTTTTTCTCATTCCAAGGTAATAATTACCCCCTTTCTCTCTTTTTTCAACTACCCGCCTTCAGACTCCATATCTCCATCTTTTCATCTTAACTTTTCATATTCCAACATGCAATATTGCCTCCTCCCTTTTTTTATATTTTCCTTCTTTCTAATATTTTTGTTTTTCAAATTTTTTTCTGTACAAATAGGAAAAACTAAAGAAATCTAATACTAAGTAAAGCATGTACATAGAGTACCTCAAATATGGCACACACCCAAGTGTTGCCTGAGTAGCTCGAATGTGGCTGAATCCAGATGTTTTGTTAAAATATCAGCCAATTGTTCTGATGTTGGAACATAGGCTACAACAACTTATTTTCTTTCAACAAGAATAAAGTGATGACGTATGTCTATATGCTTAGTTCAAGAATGCTGAACCGGATTCTTTCTATCAATGGCACTTTTGTTATCACATAAAATCTTCAGTGATCCTTGTTGAACACCATAATCTCTCAATATATGTTTCATCCATAGTAGTTAAGCACAACAACTTCCAGCAGCCAGATACTCAGTCTCAGCCGTCGATAAGGAGATAGAGTTTTGTTTCTTACTATACCACGAAACCAGATTTGTGCCAATAAAAAAATATCCACTTGTAGTACTCTTGCGGTAGTTTGCATTACCAGCTCAATCAGAGTCAATATATACCCATAAGATCATATTTTTCTTTGAGAAATGCTATCCAAGTGTATCTGGAAAAGTCATCAACACATACAAATATATATTTCTTGCTAGTCATACTAGATGTATTTACCGGACCCATCAAATCCATGTGTAATAACTCAAGATTTCTTGAAGTTGTAATGTACTGAACATGAAAATGAGGTGATAGAATTTGTTCACCTTGTTGGCACGGTCCACAAAAAATCTCCTTCTTATGAGTACATGACGGCATTCCTCGAACAGCTGTAGAATTTGCAATCTTGATCAATGTTTTATAGTTGATGTGTCCTAGCCTCCTGTGCCACATCTTTCCTTCATCTTCTTTGGAGCTTAAACACTTGACTTCATGTTCTAACATATAACAGTTGTCTGAAGATCGAATTATTGAGAGTACTTTGTCCTCACCATTTTTAACAATGTATCTATCTTTGTGAAACTCCACGGTCATATTATCATCGCACAATTGACTGATGCTCAGAATATTTTCCTTTAAATCTTTAACAAGTAGAACACTTGTAAATGTTGGAAATCCCTCAATCTGTAATTCTCCTTTGCCAACAACCCAACTTTTCTTTCCATCTCCAAACATGACAAATCCACCATCATAAGGCTTGGTCTTAGTAAGAAACTCATGTGTTCCTGTCATGTGTCGAAAACATCCACTATCAAAGTACCATGAATCTCTGGAGTGAGCAATGAGGGATGTGTGAGCAACCAGACGTACTGTTGTCTGCTTAGGAATCCAGATCTTTCTGACTAACCTTGATCACAACTCATTGTCCATATTGGAACATGCTGTCAATTGTCGTCCATTCATAATGGCTTTGAGTAGTTTAAGACATTGTTCTCGTATTATGTCCCTGATAGGAGCAGTAATCACACTTCACGGTTCTTCTATACCAAGTCTTCATTATTTTCTTCTTCATATTCTGCACTTCTGTCTGCAATTTCACAGTTTGTCATAGCCGATTCCCTATCTGTCTCCAAAGTTCTTCCCTAAAGCCAGAATATCATCCAATTTTGCCTTGCCAGTGTTCAATTTCAATATTGTAGCTTCAGCCATCTCCGCCCTTTGCGTAGTTAATTTTAGACTTTGTTTCAGTTCACTCATTTCATCTTCAAGCTTATCATTGAGATTCATCAATTCACTTTTTCTGTCTGCAAGTTGATTTTTCTCCACCTTCAAATTTTTGTTCGTCTAAACAACCTTCAGCCACATCTGATACATTTTATTCATAAGACGTGTAGATGTTTTCATCGCTTGCCTCCTGGTCATCATCATCACTTGATGTAACATCACATGGATTCTCTGTGTTGGAACATGCAACAACACTTGTTGACATCGTGTTGGAACATGTCTTAGTATTATTCCTTTTAGCTCTGAATGCAACATAGTTGCTGGTGAGTTCTACTTCTTCTTCTATTTCTTCATCATCACTCCAAGAGGTAACATATGACCGACCTTGCTTCTTTCGAGTATTTGCACACTCTGCCTGGATGTGTCCATATCCTTCACATTCTCTGCATTGTATTCTTCCAGGCTGTTTTGATTAGCCTCCCTGATACCTTTGAAACTGCTGATTCAGTCGTTCAGGTCGTGGTCCTCTATTTCTTCCAAATTCTTGCACGCGAGGTCGAGTTCCACTTTCGTTAGTTTTCTCATGTGATCTTCTCTTCACTGCTCTTTTTAGCATATTCGAGAAGTTCTCTGTGATAAGTGCCAGTTCTTCAATTCCATCATCACTTTCATCATCATGATCATTTTTAGATGAGGAAAGTTTGAAAGCCAACTCCTTTTGCGATTTCTTTGGAGGTGTCTCAAGAGTCATTTCATAAGTCTGCAATGATCCCATCAATTCATCCAATGCCATGGTGGAAATATCTCTTGCTTCTTCTATGGCAGCAACTTTCATTGAGAATCTTTGAGGCAAAGATCTCAAGGTCTTCTTCACTAGTTTTGCCTCTTTATATGTTTTCCCAAGTTGGTAGGCCATATTTGCTATGTCTCTTAGTTTACCATTGAATATTGCAATGGTATCATCTTCCCCCATCTTTGGTTTCTCCAATTTTGTGGCCAATATTTGAAGCTTGGATTCTCATACCCGGCTTGTTACCTCATAAACTGTTTGAATGATGTCCCAAGCTTTCTTTGTCTGATAGCATGTTGAGATGAGTTTGAACTGTCCTTCATCCACTGCAGTAAAAATAGCATTCAGAGCTTTTGAATTTGCCATTGACGCTTTAAGATCATCCGGGCTCCAGGTTGATTTATCTTTACGTGTCTGCATCGGAGTACTTGATTCTCCTTCCTTTTCTTTTGAACTGGTTGTAGCATCTTCAGTAGGATAGTTCCATTCGTTTTCCACATAATACCATGCATGTTCATCCAGTGAGCTAATAAATACTCTCATGCGAGCCTTCCAATAATTGTAGTTTGTCCCTTCTAAAAGTGGTGACCGAGATACTGAAGCTCCTCCCTTAGTCTCCATGGTAAAACCGGATCCCACTTTCCTTGACAACAACCAAGGTAAGAATAAGTGACCAAGCTCTGATACCAAATGAAGTTTGGTTTTACCTAATTAATTAATAATTACTACCGTGTTCCAACATAACCTATTTAACCAAGTATGTAAAAATTGTAAAGCAAGAACACACTGACTTGGTTACGCAGTTCGGTGAAAATCACCTACGTCTGTGGGGCCTAGCCCAATTCAGAATAAATCCACTAATCAGAATAAGACAGTAAAATGGACTCGTCTTATACTTATCTGTTTCTAATTACAATGTGTGGATTTTGCAAGCTCCCCTAATCCATGAACGTTTCAGTGCGAAGGTTGTAATCCCTGTAAGCTCGGCTATTTATAGAGTATCCCAAAAATATGCCTACGTCACTTCGACTATCAAACTTTTCCAGCTGTCTCTGTCCCTAAGAATATAGCACTTGCTCCCAAAAACATGGAAATACGAGACATTTGGCTTCCTGCTTTTCCTGATATCATAAGACGTCTTACTTGTAAATGAACGGAGATAAACCCCATTAATTGTATAACATGTCGTGTTTACAGCTTTTGCCAACCATTTATTGTAGATGCCTTTTTCTTCTAACATTACTCGAGCTATTTCCTGTAGAGTCCTGTTTTTCTTCTCAACGATACCATTTTGTTGAGGAGTGATTGGAACAGAAAACTCATGCCGTATTCCAAGTTCATCACAAAAATTGCTAAGCTGAGAATTCTTAAATTCTCTCCCGTGAACACTTCGAATCCTGACAATTTTACCTATAGGACTTCTCTTTTTTGTTTGCAGCTTGATCACCAGACTTCTAAACACCTCTACCATGTCAGATTTTCTTTGAGAAATGCTACCCAAGTGTATCTGGAAAAGTCATCAACACATACAAATAAATATTTCTTGCCAGCCATACTAGGTGTATTGACCGGACCCATCAAATCCATGTGTAATAACTCAAGATTTCTTGAAGTTTTAATATGCTGAACATAAAAATGAGGTGATCGAATTTGTTTGCCTTGTTGGCATGTTCTGCAAACATTCTCCTTCTTATGAGTAAGTGATGGCATTCCTCGAACAGCTTTAGAATTTGCAATCTTGATCAACGTTTTATAGTTGATGTGTCCTAGCCTCCTGTGCCACATCTTTCCTTCATCTTCTTTGGAGCTTAAACACTTGATTTCCTATTCTAACAGATAAAAGTTGTCTGAAGATCGAATTCCTGAGAGTACTTTGTCCTCACTATTTTAACAATGCACCTATGTTTGTGAAACTCCACGGTTATATTATCATCGCACAATTGACTGATGCTCAGAAGATTTGCCTTTAAATATTTAACAAGTAGAACACTTGTAAATGTTGGAAATCCCACAATCTGTAATTCTTCTTTGCCAACAACCCGACTTTTCTTTCCATCTCCAAACGTGATAAATCCACCATCATAAGGCTTGATTTTAGTAATAAACTCCTATGTTCTTTTCATGTGTCGAGAACATCCACTATCAAAGTACCATGAACCTCTGGAGTGAGCAATGAGGGATATGTGAGCAACCAGACATACTGTTGTCCACTTAGGAATCCAGATCTTTCTGACTAACCTTGATCGTAACTCATTGTTCATGTTGGAACATGCTGTCAATTGTCGTCCATTCATAATGTTTTTAAGTAGTTTATGACATTGTTCTCGTATATGTCTCTGATAGGAGCAATAATCACACTTCATGGTTCTTCTATACCGAGTCTTCATTATATTCTTCTTCATATTCTGCACTTCTGTCTGTAATTTCACAGTTTTGTCATAGCCGATTCCCTGTCTGTCTCAAAAGTTCTTCCCTGAAGCCAGAATATCATCCAATTTTGCCTTGCCAGTGTTCAATTTCAATATTGTAGCTTCATCCATCTCCGCCCTTTGCGTAGTTAATTTCAGACCTTGATTCAGTTCACACATTTCATCTTCAAGCTTATCAATGAGATTCATCAATTCACTCTTTCTGTTTGCAAGTTGATTTTTCTCCGCCTTCAAATTTTTGTTTGTCTCAACAACCCTTAGCCACATCCGATGCATTTTTTCATAAGACGTGTAGATATCTTCATCGCTTGCCTTCTGCTCATCATCATCACTTTATGTAACATCACATGGATTCTCTGTGTTGGAACATGCAACAACACTTGTTAACATTGTGTTGGAACATGCCCCAGTATCATTCATTTTAACTCCGAATGCAACCGAACTTGCTTCTTCTGAGTATTTGTGCACTCTTCCTGGATGTGTCCATATCCTTCACATTCTTTGCATTGTATTCTTCCAGGCTATTTTGATTCGCCTCCCTGATACCTTTGAAACTGCTGATGCATTCGTTCGGGTCGTGGTCATCTATTTGTTCCAAATTCTTGCACGCGAGGTCGAGTTCCACTTCTGCCAGTTTTCTCATGTGATCTTCTATTCACTGCTCTTTTTAGCATCTTCGAGAAGTTCTTTGTGATAAGTGCCAGTTCTTCAATTCCATGATCCCTTTCATCATCATGATCATTTTTATATGAGGAAACTCTGAAAGCCAACTCCTTTTGCGCTTTCTTCGGAGGTGTCTCAAGAGTCATTTCATATGTCTGCAATAATCCCATCAATTCATTCCATGTTATGGTGGAAATATATCTTGCTTCTTCTATGGTAGCAACTTTCATTAAGAATCTTTGAGGCAAAGATCTCAAGGTCTTCTTCACCAGTTTTGCCTCTTTATATGTTTTCCCAAGTTGGTAGGCCATATTTTCTATGTCTCTTAGTTTACCATTGAATATTGCAATGGTATCATCTTCATCCATCTTTAGTTCCTCAAATTTTGTGACCAATATTTGAAGCTTAAATTCTCGTACTCGGCTTGTTCCCTTATGAACGGTTTGCAGGATATCCCAAGCTTTCTTTGCCTGATAGCATGTTGAGATGAGTTTGAACTGTCCTTCATCCACTGCAATAAAAATAGCATTCAGAGCTTTTGAATTTTCCATTGAGGCTTTAACATCATCCGGGCTCCAGGTTGATTTATCTTTACGTGTCTGCATCGGAGTACTTGATTCTCCTTCCTTTTTTTTGAACTGGTTGTAGCATCTTCTGTTTGATAGTTCCATTCGTTTTCCACATAATACCATGTCTTTTCATCCAGTGAGCTAATAAATACTCTCATGCGAGTCTTCCAATAATTATAGTTTATCCCTTCTAAAAGGGTGGCCGAGATACTGAAGCTCTTTCTTTAGTCACCATGGTAAAACCGGATCCCACTTTCCTTGACAAAAACCAAGGTAAGAATAAGTGACCAATCTCTGATACCAAATGAAGTTTGGTTTTACCTAATTAATTAATAATTACTACCGTGTTCCAACATAACTTATTTAACCAAGTATGTAAAAATAGTAAAGCAAGAACACACAGACTTGGTTACGCAGTTCAGTGAAAATCACCTACGTCTGCGGGGCCTATCCCAGTTTAGAATAAATCCACTAATCAGAACAAGACAGTACAATGGACATGTCTTATACTTATCTGTTTCTAATTACAATGTGTGGACTTTGCAAGCTCCCCTTGCAACCGATCCATCTTAATCATACTCCCTCTGATCTCGATACTCGTCGATGCTAGATCTCCTCCTCCTGAGGAATTAAGGTCTCTGATTCTGAACTTAGATTAATAGTGTATTAATCATGTTGGAACACAAACTGAACTCTTGGCTATCTTTGAAATTAATGTACTCACGGATTTTCTTTTCACTCAAATCGTGAATAGCACTGTCAACCTCTCCTCAATATATATGATGCGATCATGCCTTCATCAGTATCCTTGGGGCATATAACTCTATCTCCATAGAATATTATGATAACCAATAAATCCCTTAGAGATAGAGATTCCTTAATCTAATCCCTTAAAGAAAGGAATTTAAAGATGTCATCCATATCTTCTCCATATCCGATCGTATTACTTCCATAAGTCTAATCCAATCCAACAAATATAGAAATTGAAATATTCTGTAATCAAATAACAATCGGATGAGATATATTCTCTCGAATTATTTTTTCTCGCAAATACTTCCATATTTGATGTTACAACATAACCTTCCATAATCTCAACAAATTGCCAACACAACAGTTTCGGACTTTACACGTTTGTTCAAATATCTTAAGAGCTACGTCAATCCTCTCTTGTTTGCAATATCCGTCAATCAAAGCAGTATAAATTATTTCATCTAGTTTTATGCCTTTCTCTTTATTGGTCAAGTAAGGTGTTACCTCCTTCAACCTAGCCTTTGTTGCGAAATAACTGATACATCGTTATTGATCTCAAAATTATTTTACAATCTTTAAAATAAGTTTTGAAATAATTTTAATCCATTTTCTAAATTTTATTTTGTGATCCCACCAGGTTGATGCCCAAAATTATTTCATTGGTGCCACTCCTAAACTTCAGCAAAATTATTTTTTACATTTTATCCTGCAGTTTATCTCATATTAAAAGTTACTTCTATATTTCTATGGACTTAGATAATTGCATACAGTATCTTCAAAGTTAGAGAGCTTCAACTGTCTATTTTCTTCACATTCTGGCCACAATGAGTAATACCAAAATAACTGCAATATAACATAACATTGAACTTTTCGTCGTTTAAACATTTCATTTATCTCGAAGTGACAAAATGTTGAGTTAAATGCCAGAATTCATTCAAGTCAAAGAGAATACAAAATTGTTACTTAAAAGTCCTTTATATAGAACTCAACAAACAGAGTAACAAACAAGCAAACTATGTCAGGTAAAAAATTAGGCCAATTCTATATCTTCTTCACTTCCCTTTAGTAAAACATGTAAAAAATATATAGATGAATACACCTCGAATTCCATATATTTCAAATCATTTAACACCTCGAATTCCAATATCCCACGAA
>JAULKM010101548.1:0-10125 GCA_032355605.1 Rubia tinctorum | reverse complement strand
CGAGGTGGAAATGGATTTCAGGTTAAGAGAGGTGAGGGTGGTTTAGACAACAACTAATCTAAGGTGGGGGTGGGGGAAGAGACCGGCGCGGCGGTGAGGGCCGGCGGCCACCCCCCTGAATAGATCTGAAATCGACCGGCGCGGCTGTTATATTTCTTTTTCCTTTTCTGTATAGGTGTTTGTGCCTCTATATAATGTACTCCAGATCATGAATACAATCACACATTATTACCCTTGTTTTCTACATTCTCGATCTTTAGCAACTTTCAGATTTGACCCATGGATTTTCCAAAATATTTCTACTTTTTCACAATTATTCTATGTCACGTCAGCTTGTATCAAAGAGCGAGACGAAAGTAATGTGCTATTTTTTTGGCACGGAGTTAGTTGTAAACTTTCAAGCTGTATATTTCTTAGCATCACAATGAAGTCATGTAACCTATTTTTTCTCCTTAGGTCTTATTCCCCACTGAGATAAGTATGAATAGTGGTTTTTGCTTCAGTCTTTCCTGTTCGCAGTTCAGAGGGCAAACTCTAAAGCTAGCTTATCTCTTTCCTTGAATGTAAATTATAAAAAATGGAAACGAACGTGATGTACAACGACCTTCGTTTGGGTGTTAATTAATTAAGGTATTATTCTCTTTAAATTCCGAGTCAAACCGCCACCTCATGATCATCGAATCGGCTTTTAGTGGTGTGTATGTCCATAAGGGCACACGTAGTTTAGGGACCCCTAATTTTATATAAACATTGGAAAAGCCCAAAAGGGAAACATTTATATATTGAGGCTGAACACAAAGAAACTAATTGGGATGGGATTAATAAAACGTTTCTTTATTTGCTTCTATATTTAAGGTAAAGAGAAGGGCAGATGGCCCTTATAGACCTGTATGAGTTTGGGAAACAAGAACGTGGTAGAAGGATGAACGTATATCAAGTTACCACCCTAAAGTTTAGAAAAATTTTCAAACATGACGAATGTTTTTTTTGCTAAAATCACTACAAGAAACAACACTTTTTATCTCGGTTCTACAGGAAATTTTACCTCAGTTTTTAGTCATAAAAAACCGAGATAAATGTAAACGTAGGAAAATGTATATTCTTTACCTCGGTTCAAAATCGAGGTAAAAATTACTTTTTTTACCTTGATTTTTCCAAAAAAATCGAGGTAAAATAGTTTAGCACCGACAATGCGTGCGTCATTGAACATGAAAAAATTTGTGGTAAACGTGGTTAAGACTAACAAAGCGTGCGACTTTGCACTTGAAAAAATTGAGGTAAAAGGGGTTAAGACCATCAAAGAGTGCGACGTCAAACTTGATGCCAGTGAGACAAACTCCATGAGCCGATGGAGGTGCGACGTCGGTCTCAAAAAATTTTAAGTAAAAAAATCGAAAGCAGAACCAATGTCGGTTCACTTTCGATAATTCATGACTAAAATACAGTAACCCAGATACAGCAACCAAAATACAAAATGAGATTAAACAAGATTTATATACATAATTTTCAAATGAAAAATCATTTATACAATATTCATATTTAACATTCAACAAGTCTAAAATCTAATTTTTAAAACAAATTTGGATGTGAGCGGCGCGGTGGCTACAGCGAGGCTGGTGGCAAATGAGTTGGCACTGCAAAGCTGGACGAACCCGGAGCACGGCGGAGAGGCGACCATAGCTCAAACCCGAGGCGACCGGAGCACGGTGGCGAGACGCAAATCTGAGACAACCGATGACCAGAGCTTCTGGTGTCGCATCTTTTAGAGCGGTAGAGCAGGCGAACTCGGGCTGAAACTGCAGACGCGGGTGGGACGACGGCGGAGACTGGGAGATCGGCAAATCTGAAGAGAATAGAGGAGAGGGAGGCTTTCTATAAAGTAATGGAAGACTAATTAGATTTTTTATATTTATTCGACTAGGGTTTGGGTTAGATTTTGTGCATGATTTAGAATGGGATGAAATAAAATCAAGGTTTTCGTTTAATTTGTTCAATAGTATAATTATGTTCAATAGTATAATTAACATTAGGATAAGTTCATTAATTATGTTCATTATTTTAATTAATGAATCTAATCTATTTTTAAAATTTATAATGTCATTCTAAATTTAATATTTATGTTAAGTTAACTTTTAATTTTAATTTTTTATAGAATAAAATAATTATATATTTAATTACGATAATGTTACATACTTGGCACGCGTAATCATTTTACGTTATTTTGATTTGAGTATGATAAAACTACAAAAAAATTCCTTTAAAAAATAAATTACTGTAAAAATTGTTGTGTAAAACCTTAGTTATTAATGTTTATATGTTGAAAGTCAAGTAAGGGTTGACGTTTGATTATTTAAGTTATAACCATTTTATTAGTGTTTATGTATGGAATGGTAAAGGTTGATCGTTAATTATTCAAGGTCAAAAATTTTCATCAGTGTTTATGTATGGAAAGGCAAATAAGGGTTGGTAGTTAATCAGCTAAACTCAAATCATTTTATTAATGTTTACGTATGGAAAGTCACTTAAAAGTTAACCGTTGATTAGTTAAAATCAAATGATTTTACAAGTGTTCATATGAAAAGTCGAGTAAGGGATGACCGTCAATTAGTTAAGGTTAAACTTTTTCATCAGTGTTTATGTATGGAAAATCAAGTAGGGGGTTAAACCTTGTCTAGTTAAGGTAAAACCTTAGTTATTAATGTTATATGTGGAAAGTCAAGTAAGAGTTTACAGTTGATTAGTTAAGTTATAACCATTTTATTAGTGTTTATGTATGAAAATTCAAGTAAGAGTTGACCGTTGATTAGTTATGTTCTAACCATTTCATTAGTGTTTATGTAGGAAAATCAAGTAATGGTTGACCGTTGATTAGTTATATTCTAATCATTTCATTAGTGTTTATGTATGGAATGTCAAGGAAGGATTGTAAGTTGATTCCTCAAGTTCAACCTTTTCATTAGTGTTTAGGTATAAAAATTCAAATAATGGTTAAGAATTGATTAATTAAGGTCAAATCTAAGTTATTAGTATTTATTTATGTAAAGTGAAGTAAGGGTCAATTGTTGATTATTCAAGATCAAACATTTTCATTAGTGTTTATGTATGGAAAGTAAAGTAAGAGTATACCGTTAATTAGTTAAACTCAAACCTTAGTTATTAGTGTTTATGTGGGAAAAGTCAAGTCAGGGTGGACCGTTTATTAGTTAAAGTCAAACCATTTTATTTGTGGTTATGTATAAAACGTCAAATAAGGTGGACAGTTTTTTTTATTGATATTCGAGTTCGATCATGTATTACTCAAACTCTACGTTTAATTTATATAATTTGAAAATATAAACATAAAGTAAGAGTTAAAAGTATAATTATAAAATCGTTTAAAATTCAAAAGAAATGGAGTTACATAAAAAATTAAATATTATGTTTTAGTTTTGTTAAAAAATAAATTACATTATTAATATATATATACTCAATTATTTTAAATCGTGCATCACATGGGTGTTATCTAGTTATTCAATTATTTTAAATCGTGCATCACATGTATAATTTATCACAAAATTTTGTTTTAAACCGATTAATTGTTAGACAACATTTTATAATTGATGTGACTAAAGGGGTGATTTGATATTTATTTTTATTTATGACAACAAAGTTCTTATAATATTTTAAAAAAAATATGACTATATATAATTAATTATAATTTAACCTTAAAATTTATTGAAAATAGATTTTTCATGATTGGGCTAACTGTTATTCGATCCAATAAGAAACTTTCCCAAATTTAAACCTTAAGAAAATGTTATACTCCCTCTGTCCCAGACTAAACTGCACTTTTAGTATTTGACAAGTCAACATTGTCAAACTTTGACCACGTATTTGAATAGATATATAAACAATAAAATTATCGTATGTGATATTGTTGGTTTTGTCATAATAAATAGTTTCTAAATATTAACTTTTTATTTTTTGTTATTATATGTAGTTAAACATATTTACGGTCAAATATGTTTTTCGAATACCGTGAAAAAAGATTCTATGCAGTTTGGTTTGGGACGGAGGGAGTACTAAAGACCAAACAACAAAGAGTGGGTCTCATGAAATGCAGTCAGTCTCTAAACTTATGGACAATGTCCATTGTATTTTTTAAACTTATACAATGCATTTATTAAATTGCATACAAAATTTAGAAATTTAAATATTTTTTATATTATATATTTTAATATTTTCACATTCAAATACACATTATTACATGTTTTAATTTTTAAAATACAGTACTTAAATTTTATAAAAAATTTACTCCGATGGCTTCACATTTGTAGTAGGGTTAGGAGGTTTTCCTGAACGCTTTGTGAATTCCAAAGGCTACTAAAAAATACAGTAAACTGATAATAAACTTAGAGAGATAGGCCTACTTCCCTGAAACTTTCTCAACAATAAATAATGTAGGCTAACCAGTGCCACCACGCACTCTTGAAGGAAAGCAAAAGCATATAACCAGTGCCTTTTCGGGATCTAGCTGGTTTTGGCATGTGCAGTTGCAGAATTACTTGGATTGGAAGAGATTTCTTGGTCAAATTTGGTAGCACGAGGATAGGGTTAATTAACCAATAAGTTTCCATAATCTTCTTCTTCTATCTTCTATCGATATACAGGATAAGAAAAGTCTCAATACTTAATCTTGCGAGGCTAAGTAGATCAACTAGGTTAAACGTGACTACCAAATTAACCGAGGCATGGGACAAAAAGGAACTAGTAAGAAGAGGATAAACAATTGTTTAATTTCAACAAGTGGGATATGTCCACTATTAGAAAGAAGGGGATAAACAATTGTTTAATTTCCACAAGTGGGATATGTCCACCATTAAACTAAGTGAAGGAAATCGTTTATTTTCCTACTCCCTCTGATTTCTAACATTAACTCCCAACAAATTAAGTGATACATTTTCTATGAAAAGTAAAATGAGCGGTGCAAATTGTATTGAGAGAACAAAAAGTAATTTAAATGGATGAAAATAACTTAAACTTTGTCAAAAAGGAAAAAAGTCATAGTTAAAAAACTAAAATAATAAAAGAAATGAGTCAATGTTAGTAGACCGGAGGGAGTATATCTTTTGTCACATTTTGTCAACACTAATGCTTTCTACATACCCCTCCGTCACAGGCTCAATTGTCCATTTATTTCTATGACACTGTTCTCTTTAAAAGTTTGATCGCATATTTGAATAAATATATAAGTAAAATATTATCAGATGTGATATTTTTAAATTCATCGTAACAAATAGTTTCTAAATATCAACTTTTTATATGTTGTCATTATATGTAAGTAAACATATTAACGGTCAAACATGATTGTTGAACATCGTAATAATGAGTATTGTGCACTTTAGACTGAGAAATAGGGCTAATAGACTACAGTAAAAAATGTATAGAGTTTGACCCTGTTAGGATTTCAATTTTTCGAGGTGGTTGACCATTGGTTGCCATGATTTATCTCTCTGTGATGCATTTGTGATTATCAATTCCTATGGTTGTAGGTGTGTTTTTACAATGTCGGGTTCAAATAGGAGGACTTGTTTATGAAAGTGTTCGATCCGACGACTGACTCAACAAAGTTCAAGTTTCTCTCATGTTTCATGGAGACAAACTCCTACCTATACCTTAGAATTAGATGAGTATTGGGGGAATATGGAGAGCGGCTTAGTTGTAAAAGTGTTCTCCGGTTGTCGAATGCTAAAAGTGGTGTCTTTATACCCCATGGTTGGTATAGTTTCGTAAGTCAATATGAACTTAGAGCTTGTGCAGTGGTGAAACCACGAAGAAATCACTTTTGTGGTTTCTTTCCATTAAATATTCAATCACTCTCTTCCACCTTATCAAAAAAAAACTTCAAAAAATCACTTCATTTTTACCTCCATCGTGGTTGAAATCGCTTCATAGTCCCACTTGATTTTCTCTATCATACTCATTAATTTTACCTTTAATATTTTATTTGATTACATTTGACAACCTAAAATAAATTGAAATGTGAAATTTGATAATAAAATTTACTTTTATAATTTATTTCCGTCTTTTAAATTTAAATTTTGTTTTTAAAATTATTTTATGGGGATGCGAGACACATGGCACCTAGGAGAGGGGGGAGGTTTACAAAAAAAGGAGGCACATGGGTGTTTTTTGTTGAAGTTGGAAAGGAGCGATTGCTATATAGTGATACCGCTGACCGGTTTCTTTCAAATGAAACCACAAAGAAACCACCATTGTGGTTTCTTTGTGATTTCTTTCCAATAAGAAACCACAAAAAAACTCTCATTCCAAATGACCTTAAAGGAAAGCGCATACTTGTATTTTCATGATAGGTGAAAATACATTTAAAATTGTAATCTATATGAATGTTACACCTCTTGGTTCTTACTGAAAAACTTATTTCCCCGCAATGCGTCTGTTCTTTTATAATTTTTTGAATTATTCTATCCTATTCAAATAGGAAAAAAGAAAGGAGACATGTTATGTTATGAAGTGAGGTGTAACGCAATCGCTAGAGGAATAACCCTTAGAAAGTGAATGATTGTACTGTGATTGAGCTAAAGAGAGATGGTTAGCATTGATAGATGTATGACATGTCGATAAGAAAATCGATCGTGATATGAATCTCCTTACGAAAACTCCGGATTGTGGAATTTCGATGGTTTCTTGACCGTAGTGAAGGTAATTTCACCCAACCCCAATCACAACTACACAAACGGTTTACTAACTAACCCGGAGGATCAGCTCACAGCTTTTAAGAGTATTGCTAATATAATTAACCCACAAGATTAAGCAACAATGGATCGCTCGCAAGCAAAGAGTAATAATTTAAATTCTAAATATATGATGTATAAAAGTGTCAAAGGTTATTTAAATGTTTAAAACATAGGTGTGGCCTTTAAGAATACAAATTAGACAAGGATTTGGTAAAGATTATCAGAAGCGGAAATGACTTACTACAGCTTTGAAAAGGTAAACCCATATCTAACTACAATACTTAATTTAAATCTACATGATGAACAAATTCATCCAAGTAAATCAGTCCAAATATTGGATGATTTTTTGAAGGAATCCATCTTATCTAAACTTACCAAATCTAATTCAATCATAACTAAAACTCATAAATTACAATATTTCAAAATTAACTCTAAATATGAGCGCATTACCTGACTAAAAAACCCAGTGGGAAAAAGCGTACAGTTTCAAGCTCCTAAAAAAATACGAACTAAGAAAACTATAATAATATGATATTTTGATATCGTTCAATTGAATAATACAAATGTCAAACCTACCTCCATAGATGAAGTCGTGCCAAATCTTAATCAAACATTCAAAGGATATGTTTGAGATCCTCTAAGTTACATGGCGGGTCCTATGACTAGGTCAAGGGCGGAGCTTAGAGATGCGGTGTTTTGATTGATCAGCTTCATGATGAAGATTTGAAGACCAAATTAAAAAATATCTTGGATTAATTGTTTAAGAGTTTCGAAATAATGAAGACATCACAAAGAACATTATAATCTTTTTTGCACTGGATTTTTTAGTGAGGTAGTGTGATCATTGTAATTTATTTCATTTTGGAATAAAGTCATTAAAATCAACCATGTTGGCTTTGTAAGAGTTTAATTTTGGCTAGTCTTCAATTAGGGTTTACAATGTTCAGTTCTGATTTGATTAGAATTAGATTTGATAAGATTAGATAAGGCAATATTCATTCAAAACTTAACTTGATGAATTTAGGCCATGTATCTTCTTATTTTAGGTATTTTAGTTTGATATGGTTTTAACTTCTTAAGGTTGCCATAAGTCTTTCCAGTTTCTGACAGGAACTACTAAATCTTGCCTTCTTTCTTATTTATACTGGCCAAATTATACCCTACAAATAAGAGAGGCCTTGGACAAATCTAAACCCCTTTTTATCAATCATATATTCAAAATTTGAGTTATTACTCTGCTTGTGAGCAATCCATTGTTGGTTAATCCTGCAAGTTAATTAAGCTAGCAATTTTCTTCAAATTTGTGAGCTAAGACTGCAGGTTAGTTAGTAACAATTTGTGCAGCTGTGGTGAAGTTGGGCAAGATTGCATTTGCTACAATCAAGAAACCATTATAATTCCGCAATCCATAGTTTTCGCAAGGAGATACATATCGGTTGCTATCAAAGCAAAACAAAAGATCACATGGTGGCCAAAATTTTCAACAGGGGTTTTCGAGGTTTGCTTTAATTTATTTTTGAATTTTATTTTATCAATTCATAAACTCTTTCGTTTCATATTCTAACCGTATTTGTTTTATCTTTCTTACTTGGAGGATCGAATCTAGAGTTGAAGGACATCGAATGGTTTGAGAGCTTAAATACTTCAGTATTACTATCCGCCTTCACCTTCATCAATCGAGTCAGGAGTACGTTGAAGGATCTCAACGTTAACAAGTATTATCCGTCTTCACCTCTCGGTTAGTTTTGTATTTTTATCAGCTTATACAGTTTATGTGCTTGTGATATTTTCATCCACTCTTCTAAAAATTATTGCATGCTCATAATCCTATTTGTTTCCTTTATCGTTCTTTGATTCCGTGATTTTGAATTCTTTCTTGAGTTCTTGATTGGCCCTTATATATATATATAGTCTTTGTTTTGTTTTCTAGATAAAATGTCATATTTTTTATCTCTACGATCTTGAATATCTTGAATTTCATTTTAATAGAAAGGAAATTTTCTCAGATTTCTTATTCCAAAACATTTTAAAGACATACAACTTTGTTCCAAAATTTTGAAAAAAGGTAGCATATTTTGGGATTTAGGGTTGATATCCAAAAATCTGGTGTTGTTTTGTAATTTTCAAAATTTTGGGGATTGTTTTACAAATTTTCCTAATTTGGAGCTGTAGTTGAATTCTACTTATTTGGGGAATAAGATTCTGATTTGGAAAGGGAAATATTTCTGAAATATTTTGAATTGGGGTTGAAAAAGAAGGGGAAACTGATTTGGGAAAAGGAAACTTAAAACCCTAGTCAGAATAGGTAAAGAAAATCAAAACATTTTCGGATAAGGAAATTGAGGGGAATTTTCAACAAGGGAAGCATTAAATTGAAGAAAATCCTATACTTATAAGGATTTAGGTTCGGGTATTTAATCATATTCTATATAGGAAAAGGTACTTGAATTTTCGGAACTTTTTGTTGCCTATTTCAAGCGTTCTTCTTTTGATCATAACTCATTCAATATACCTTCGATTCAAGCCATTAAAATTTCATTTTGTTCCTTATTATCTTAAGAATATGGAATTCTACTTTGTAGAGCCAATTTTGGAGCTTATCATTATGTAAAATTCAAAATAAATACTGTTGTACTCATTACCTAGTTTTGCTTTGAAACTGCTGTGAATTAAATGATTACACATATCCTAACCTTTGCCTTGTGGGTTGTGAGTGTTATACACTTGGTGAGTGACCTACTAAACAAAAAGTGAATGGGGGAGTGTTTTCTACTAATTTTTTTTTGTTTTTCTTTGCAAATCTTAGCAGGGATGGCGGATGATAATCCATCCATCCCACCTTTTGTTGGCGATCCCATCAATCTACCATTAACGAACAATCCCGATGGTGGACGTGGTAATCAACCATATGAGGAACCACCAGACAGTTGGGCGCACCAAAGAATCAAAATAAACTAACCATTGATCAATATCGGTTTGTTGTTGTCATAAATGCGATCATGAGTGAAGTGCAACAATTGGTGAGAAAATTCGATGGCATAGCCAATTCTATGCCATCAACATTCACCAAGAAGGATGATCTCAACCGTGTAGTTCACAATTTTCATGGTTACGCCAGTTCGGAGGAAGAATCTGTACATGCTTTGAAAAGACGACCGCACCGAGGATTTTCTAGAAAGCATCACAAAAGCATATGCCATTCCCGAAGAATGCCAAGTTTGGATTCAGGCGAGAGTTTGAATATTGCCCATGACATCAAGGGTTTAAAATATGATATTCCTAAATTTTATGGTCAGAAAAATCCGGCGAGATATCTTGATTATGAGCGACAGATTAAGAATCTGTTTGATCTCAACAATTTTTGGGAGAAAGAAAAAGTGAAAGTGGC
>JAULKM010101547.1:0-10126 GCA_032355605.1 Rubia tinctorum | reverse complement strand
CATACCCACCATGGGTGATGGGGCGGGGATGGGTACAAAAAATTTAGGTGGATATGGGTATGGAGGTACCATAACCCATACCCAACCCGCCCCACTGTCATCCCTAGTCACCCCTACATCATCCATTTCATCATTTCCGGGCATCCAATTCCGATCAGCGGAGATGCTCGCATTTGAGCCTGCCATGTCGATGGTCCATTACAGTTCCTCTGTTGCTGCCTTGACTCTGTAGTTTTCCTTCTCTGTGAGTAACATATCATTCTCCTCATCCATATCCATATTTTGGTACCCAGCGAACGAGTTTGTTAACATGTTTTGGACTTTAACCTCTGTAATTTCTGATGAGACGTCAAATGCATGTGTTTTCTAAGGTATTTACCCTATCTTTTGTATGGTAGATTTTTATATTTAGGTGAGTTTACATTACAAAGGATTTGGATCACCGTTTATGGTTTTTATATCTAAATCCCTAATTTTGTAGCTTACTTTAGATCTAATGGATTCTATGTCCCTACGAGCGTCTAGATATGTTTTTGTTAGCTTTCATTTATAGATTGCTCGTAGGAACTTCAGACGGTGTAAAAGGTCATTTGCAAGAATGGTAGTAAATAGTAGAATGAAGGCTATGAGTCAAAACTTAGTAGAAGATAGAAGGATCGAAGACGGAAGACAAAGAAGTGGATGAATTGATATCCGAGAATTAAACCTAGTTCTAGGAACGATCTAAGAGGAGTCAGCCCCCGTAGGTGGCATCGTTTGATTCTCCTTCTGAGCGCTATAAAATCGATTACAAGAACTCTCAAATCAAATCAGCGGTTCACCCGTAGCAGCGCAAGCAAGTTGAAGGGAAAAAGCCAACTTTTGGAAGAGTCGAATTTGGCTTGGCCCCTGTAGATTTTCATGGCCTATGCCAAGCCCGTGCCATGCCAAGAACCAAGGAGACTAAGTTCGGGTGCGGGTTATGTACTTTTGCACGGCCCGTGCCCCCAGAAGTTGAAGAACGAGGTCTCCAGTTCGTGACCCGCGAGGTATTGTCCGATCGCGCTTAGAAGAAGACGACTATGAATCCGGTCGGTGGGCCGCGGGTTGCGTGCTCAGTTCACCTAAGGGGCATCTCCAGTCCGTGGCCTGTGTACTTTACACGGGCCATGTGGCGCGGGCGTGGCACTAGTGGTGGTATTAGGGTTCCACTAGGGTTTTTTCAAATTTGGGGCTTTAGAAGCCCATTTATATTCTCCTATATAAGGAGCCTTTAGTCTCCTAGGGTTTAGTATGCAGGCATAATGCAGATTTTAATTTTTGGTATGTAGGAAAGAAGAGGAGAATTCTCTCTCTCTAGAGTTCTTCTCTTTTCCTTCTCTTAATTCTTAGATCCACGACATTTAATTCAATTAATGACATGGATTTAATAGTAGTAGAGTAGTTGATTGCTTGGGGGATTATTTGTATTCCTGACTAGATGATGATTTTGTGATATTTTTAGATTTCCCCATTTTTATGTTCTATGAAGATTCATGTTTGATTTATGCTTTATATTCTTGTAAGATGTATTCTATGTATGTTTTATGATGCACCCATAGTTTCATATGTAGTAAGCCATCGTGATAGGCTTGAACTACTACCTTGGGAGTGTTTGCTTAGAGCCATTGTAGGTTCGTGAGTACCGGGGAGGTGAGTGCATGCATGTTTGTCAAGAGTACTATTAAGATCGTTTAACCCTAACTTGATTGGCTCATCGTGTAATAGCAATTCATGTTAGGGATGATATGCGCCCTGAAGGGGGAAAATCTCTCGGCGTATCCCGATAACGTGAGCATGATCGTTTGTAGCAACTACGGTTGTTTTGTAGCGACTAGAGTCATTTCAACCTTAGAGTCATCAAGGGATGCCGATTCCTTTCCCGGGACGTATTGTCTTCACTCTCATATCTAATGGTTACTACCTAGAAAGGCTTTGCTATTTTAAGCAGGGGCGCGTTATCACCGGGAGTGAGGTTGACGGGGAAAGAGAAGCGGATCCATAGTTTGATCGATGCAATTTCCCTAATTATGGAGGTGGTGTGGTAGCTTCATAAAGTGGAGACAAACCTTTGTGTGACAAACATCGGGAATTCTCAGCTATCTCCACTCTATGTGACATAGATATAAGATAGGTTATATGTCCAAGAATCTAGGATCGAAATCATTCATCAGTCATCAGTCATGTTAAGAAAATATCCCCGAGCCTAGTAAATTATAGTTTAATCTCTCTTGTTTGAATGATAGTAGTTGTTCGATAGGGGGGGGGGGTTAGATAACCCCCCCCCCCCCCCCCTAACCCAAAACCAATCTATGTTTATAGCACTAGCAATTCCCGACACACAATCTGAGTGATGCCTGATTGTGAGTTGTGGAAAATTTACTTTCAAAATCTAGTTTCTCTGTGGACGACCTCATACTTGCCACTAGCTACTCTCTAGTAGTTGGTAGTGAGCAATGAAGAAACAATATAAATTCTATCTTTGTGAAGCGCCAGCAGGCAATTTGGTAAAAAGAACACCCTGCGGGTGTCGATCAATACCCTGCGGCGGTGGTTGAGTTTGGCCATTGAGTGCCACCTCGGGTATCTCTCATATTAACATGTCAAAATCCGGTGCATTCTCTAGGGAGGAAGAGTTATATCTTTCTTCTTATGTTTCATCATCCCAGAATTACGGGACCTCCCCCAGGTTCAGCAATCTTTATTCTGCCGAAATGACGTTTTTTCATCCATTGTTGCTTGGTTTTGGTCCCGTATCACTTGGCTCCTAGTGCATCCAGTTGTGTTCAGCACTGAGGAGCCAAGTAATACACCTCATGCATGACTCCGGCTACTGTTGCGTACTCGACAATCGAGCTTGGTCTTAGATACTCTGTCGAAAGCCCGTAGATTCGTATCCACATAAGAATGTGTGTGACGTTCATGCGTGAGATCAGCATCTCCGGTTGCCATCGATTTAGCTCCAATAAGCCCCCCATTATGGCCACCGAGCCGTTTTTTGGAGGATGGATAACATGTGGGGTTGCCATTCAAACCTGAATATATAGAATTTTGTTGAGTTTGTGAGCACTTCCACCCCTTGGCCCCAGTGTTGTGTGACATATGTTTGTTAAGGAGATTTGGGTTGCATCAGAAGGAATTGGCTGTTTGTTAGCTTCGACTTTTGTTTTTGGTAAAACACAAGTTTTTCTTTTCCTTAAATTGGTTTTGAATTCAAAGGATCATTTGCATTACTAACAAATATTATTAAACAATGAGTTGTGTTCTCCATTTTTAAAGCTGTAGAATTTTTAATTTTTTAATTTGTTACCACTTTTTTTTTGTGAACAATGGATTCACTTGTATTCTGGCCACTTTCCCAGCAAAATAACTGCGGGAAATGTTCCTTCTTTCCCCAAAAACGGAGGGAAAAATTATCCCCCAATATATTCCTTCTCTCTTTAACCTATTTGAAGAAATCATCACCCATGTGATTGACTTGGCACAAGAAGTGGGATCCCAAACGTCATTTCTCTTTCGTCACAAAGGGTATCGTTTTAGCGATATTTGATACTTATCTAATTATATAGCTTCATACTTTAGACTGGTTGAACTTAAGGACACTGTTTACTATTACACTCTCACTTCACCAGATCAACCCGTCCACTATGAGTTCAAAAGTCGGTTTTCATGTCCAAATCACCAAACCCCTTACCCTTATGGCTCACAAATTTATGAAAACTCGGGCTTTTGGTAAACAATGGCTTGGGTTCAGAACAAACGGTTCAGAATCTACTGAAACTCTCTGTTTCCATACTCATCCTGAGAGATACATCGCCACGATTTCGAACTAGAAGGTCTTACTACACCTTAAAGCCACTTCTGCTGAAATAAGTCTAGGGGCTAAACTTGAGAGAACACATTCTAGCTAACATCCTACCACAACTATTAATTCATAGATAAGCTGAGCAGAATGAATCATGATCTCCTGATCAAACAATCATAATTGGATCATCAGGAGTTACACCATCCCCCATTTCCTCCATTTCCACTTCCATTTCATCCTTGTGCAAGTCTGAAGGCCTGCTACCTTTGATGATCTGAAGTTTGAGACTTATCGTTTCTTCATCGGCTTCCAAGACTTCCCAAAACATTCCATCTCCAACCCTCAGCCCATTCTCTTCAACAAAGCTTTTCCAGCCAGGGCGATCGAGCCTCTTGTTCACGCTCCCGCCATGCAACAACATCGTCCAGATTTTGCCACGACAAGCGATAGTGGCTGGGATTGATTTGCTCGGGATGTAGGGGCGCAAACAGGCTCCAAGCACCTGTGGAAATGGCAGAGGACCACATTATCATGACACCACACAAGCAGTGAAGCAGAAGATCTTCCAAATCATTAATTTCTTGGCAACTGGCATTATCATAAGGGCCTAATTTCATTCCAAATTCTTCACGGATGAGCATCACAAACATCGTGTATTAGCAGAATATGGAGACAGGCACATGAACTTCCTCTCAAATGAGTACTAGGTAGGGTAGAGATCATGAGGAATGCACCAGTCTTAATCATGGCTGAGGAGTACTTACCATTTGATAAATAGGTTTCAGCATTGTTGCCGAAACAATGGTGTTGTAGAATGCTATTCCGGAGAATATTGAGTAGTCGTCATCAATCTGGGACCATTTCCCATTTATCTGCGCAGGAGTAGTTTCTTGCAAGTCCTGCAACGTTGCTTCCTTATTCACATCCATGCTGACCTTGTCCGTCGAGGAATTCATCTGTAATGTGTATGGAAAAAGTTACAGGAGGAACTGCAAAGTGCATATAGCTATCTCCACTTGATCTCAAATTAAGACTTAACAACAAATGAGGTTCCCCAAATTTCGACTGAAAACTACTACAGCTGATTCATCAATGGTCCTAAATTAGTACAAAACAATACTAGGATTGAAATTCATCAGGCACAAAGAGAAAATCAAAACTCAGAAAGTAATTCAATTAAAATTTTACAACCCCAGGAGCCATGCTCGAGATTTAATCATCTGTTTCACTAATTACTACTCACTCCGTCTCACTCTAAATTGCTTATTTACTTTTTGAAAGTCAAACTTTGATGCTAAATATAAATTAATATATAAATAATAAATACATCATCTGGGATATTGTTAAATTTTTCTTAACATCTATTTTCTAAATATCAATCTTTTATGCGACATTATTACGTGTAACTAGAGATATTTACGGTCAAACATGCGTAAATAAACAATTTAAAGTGGGACGGAGGGAGTATGGTCTTACAAAAGCAAACTGCCAATTCACAAGTGCGACGACAAACGACCAACCCGTAAAGCTAGTTACAACCATATTATCCGAGCACTCAGATCTGAAACCTTTTTCGTTTAAACGCAATACGGTAAGTGAAACAAGATTGTCTGAGCTCATTAGACCAATCTGAACAAAACTTCAGCCATACAGTCAAACATTAATTATTGAAGCTGAAATTCTCAAAAACGAATCAACCTTAAAAAATCAAGCGCACCTTACAAACAAACAGAGACAATCAGATCAAAATTCTTCATATTTCTTGCATGATCGGAAAGTAGAACATTAGAAGATGAAGAACTTTTCATACCGTTTTTGCAGGCTAAAACTTTTCTCCTCGACCATGAAACCCAATTGTGTGGCCTCTAAATATATGTTGAGATGAGGAATCCACCGGAATTGCATGTTGTGTGACACAGGCAGTTTGTTGACTGTGATTCGTATATTTCAGACAAAGCTCTAACTTTTAGTACCGAACTGGAACTTTTTGAGATACTCGAAACGTCATTCTGATTTTCTTCTAATTCCTTTGACTCTTTTACCCTTACTAACTTCTTATTTGGTATTTTTGTTCACCCAATGGTCCAAATCTCTATGCTTTTTCAAAAAGAGAAATCGTACTGATTCGGGCCCAATATTTTGGTTTGACCAAGGTATGGTAAAGGGTGGATTTTGGGCGGAACAGGTATATATATGAAAATGATATCTGTCATTAGTGGGTTGAGTGTGGATATTAATTCACATTCGTCCCATTTCCGTCCCGTCCTACTAAACTCAGTGTATATCCGCTGACCTAATAAAATGACAAGGGGAAAATGCATAAATAACCCTATTAAATTTCAAAAGTGCAGATTCCCTATAAAATTTAAAAGTGTGAAATTAACCCTAAGATTTTTGAATAATGGTGCAAACATACCCAAATTGCACTATTTCAGCATTGACTAAAGGAATTCAGGCGTTAACCTAATTTAAAATGATAGAAATACCCCTAGGTTTAAAATTAAAATTTTAATAACCATTATACCCCTAGGCTCTGCCGGAGGTCAACGGAAGTCAACGGTTGTCAATGGTGGTCAACATCAGTGCTAGTCAACACCGATCAATGGCGGTCAATGTTGGTCGCTGCCGCCGGCTGTTGGTGGCCGGGTTAGATCAGTACTTTTATTAATTAGACAGGGTTAGATTAACATTGTAGTAAAAATAATACATGGTTAAATTAGCACCTACGTAAAAGAGATACGTTTAGATCAACACTATCATAAAAAATCTTTTTGAGGAGAATCCACTCCTTATAAATCTTCCATACTTACAATTTCATAATCTAAGGTATCGTTTATATTTATAATTTGTACGTTAATTTCTATTTAATTTTCAATACTTCTTCTATCCCGATAAATTGGCACATTTTCAATTTTGAAAGTCAACTGAATCAATTTTCAATTAGTCCTTCTGGTCCTTTAAATATGGCCTCTTATAAAATGGCACAAGAATTTTTAAAAGTTGGAATGAGTGGGGGAAGTTTTTTGGCAGAGTCAAAAGTAAATTGAGTGGATGAAAATAAAATAGAATTTGCTAAAAGAGAAAGGAGCCAAAATAAAAGGACTCATAAAATAAAAAAGTGAGTCATTATAAGAGAACCGGAGGGAGTATTAATATCTTTATTTATGTGTGTAAATTTTTTTTGAAAAATAATAATTTAAAAATATATGTAATGATGAATCTAACAACATTTAACATGATAATAGTCGTAATAAAATAATAATAGAATTTAATGATTGAATTTAATGGCCAATTTATTTGGGACGGAGGGAGTATACAAATTCGATGTCCATAATGAAAGGTTGGTTTTGTTTCTAGCAGCATCCGAGTAGCAATATTGTCGATTTCTAATTACAAAGTTATCAAATTTCATAAGAAAATTATTTACCAAAATTTCTGAATTTCCTTCGTAAAGTATTTACCAATTTTTTTACTTTCATAATGAATGCTTAAAAATTATAAATATATTTATGATACATTATATTTTGAAGTTGTAATGAAGGAATATTTATAAGGATTCTCTCCTCAAAAAGTTAATTTTTTTTATGAAAGTGCTGATATGACCCTATCATTTTTACATTAGTGTTGATTTATCCCTGTATTGTTTTACTAAAGTGATGATTTAACCCTATCTTATTAATAAAAGCACTGATCTAACCCGGCCAACATGGTCTGGCGGTGACCAGTGGCGGCCGGTGTTGACTGACAGTGACCGGTGGAAGGGTTTGAGCACTTTTTGGTAAGGTTAATATCATCTTTTTTATTTTTTCAATTTTTTTTAAAAAAATTTCCAAAGGGGTGTGTAGTGGTCATTTTAAAGATTCCGGCCACAATTTGGCTGTCAGGGTTAGAATGACATTTTTTACCAAAACATTGGGTTAAATTTGCACTTTTAAATTTTACAAGGTTATACTGACACTTTCAACCAAAACATAGGGTTAAAAATGCACTCTAATAACAAATTAATTTTTACCCATAATGCACATATTTTACTTATAATATATTCATATAAATATTTTTAAATTTTTAATATTATAATTATTATAATAAAGCAAATTTTTGGTATTTTTGGAGTTATAAGTGAGGTGAGTACAATGAGTTTGGTAGAAAACCCAAGTGGGTGATGGGCGGGGGAGAGAATTAATACCATATGGGGTGGAGTGGAGTGGATTTTAATTTTGTACCCGCCATAAGTAATAAGGTGGGTATGGGTATGAAAATTTTAGATGGACATGAGTATGGAGATATCTTAATTTTTACTCGCCCTTCCCTGTTGTCATCCCTAGTTTGACCTAATCTTTTAGTAACACGCCACCGTATGATATTTTGTGCATTGAACTCACTTCCTCATAGGGATTGAAAACTAAACCAAAAATTGAACAATCCAAATTTAAAATATGGTTTTTGAATAATCAAATTGAGTAAATTGAATTTTGATTTTGGCATTTGGTTTGGTTTTAGATATTGAAAGGCAACACGAAACCTGACCCGAATACCGAATTGCAAATTAAAAATAAATGAAATATATATATATATATAATTATATAATTATATAACTCAAAATAAAATTTATAAATAGATATAAATTCGAGAGCCCATCTATAAATTTAAAAATATATATCCCCAAAATTTAAAAACTAAGTGTAGCCGTCATTCGTCCCTCATTCCATCTTCTACCTTCTTCTTCTGTAAAATACAAAAGCCGACACTGAGACACACTAATCTAATGACACAGACATTATACATTCAATTCAGAGACTCCATAAACATTCAATCGATGACACACCGACGAGCGACACAGACAGTACACACTCAATCTGATTCGATAACTTTTTTCACATTCCCGAGTTCACTTTATCAATTGAAATATCACTTCACTCTTGTTACATTCGATTTCTAAAATATCGATTGTTGATCTTCACATTTGATTGTTGAATCTCACTTAAATTGTTATTTTTAATTTTCAGTCCGTTGTTAGGTCTATGAACACCGTCTACTCGATGTGTCGTTATGCTGAGGAAATGAGAATGTTTGTGTGTCTTCTATGAAAAATTTGTTAAATTTTAGTGAGGGTTTTGTAGATATTGAGAATTGGTAGATTGTTTGAAGATGGGTGAAGGCCAAGGGTTCGCAATAGGAGACTGTTGGAGTGCTCATCTTATCGATTTCGTCAATTTTGATCGTAATTTTGCAACATGACTTTAATAGTACTCCATTTTACCTTCGATGAGAAAAATGTTGTTATGTTTATGTATCATTTCATTAGACTGGTTGTTACAGTTTGTCCTGTTTGACCATACAAAAATTTTCTTTGGTAGAAGAGATCTCGGTGGCGCGCTTAATTGTTTTGAATTCTTCTTATAATTTTAGTTGCTTTGTTTGTAGAAGTATGCAGTTAATGACATCTTCGTGGAAGCTTGAAGATTGGATAATGTTGCAGTGAGTTCCATTTAAATGACAGTGCCAACTCCAATTGGTGTCTGACTAAAGGTGCTTTTGTCCAGAAAGAATATCCCAGATCAAATTTGAGGTAAAAAACGAATGATTAAGTCAACATTGAGTAATTTCATATCATCATTTTAATTTCTAGTTCTTACTTACTGATGTGCTCAATTTATATCGTATTTTTAACACATTCAAAATCTAATTTTGTAATAGATTAGAGACTTAATTGAAAAAAAAATTGATATTTTATCAATTAAGGGGCTAGGATGAATTCATGTGTTTTATATCCTAATTCTTTAATTTATGAAGTGTTTTTAGATCTTGCTAAAGTGATCGGGTTTGGAAGAGATCAAGTATTGAAGAAAAAAATGAAGTAGAAGACGGAAGAAGAAGGCCAAATAGGTGGAAATGGGCTCCATTGCGGGCCGCAAACCTGCCCTGCAGCCCGCAACCCAGTCAACGAAGGAAGTAACCAGTCAAAGGGAAAGTCTGCAGGCCACAGACATGCTTTGCGGCCCACAGAGATGGACCTGGGCTGCGTATGTAATTTGTTTTCAGCCTCTTCTTTCCCACAAGTTTTTTTACCTTATTCAAATTTTCTCTCCCAAAACCCTAAAAACACTATCATTCCTTAATTTCTTCATCTTTTCTCTAATGTTTATCATGGATTCTTGTAGATTTGTTATATTTTAAACTAATCTAGGCTAAGTATACTCTTGGCAGCAATTGATAAGCATTTCTTGTATGAATTTGTGAGATTTGATTTCTCCTATTTTGTGCTTTCTTGTGTAGTTAATGCATGATTTAGACTAGGATGAT
>JAULKM010101546.1:0-10127 GCA_032355605.1 Rubia tinctorum | reverse complement strand
TATAAGGTCTTGGGTCACCTCCACTTAGTACCAATTGGTTTTAAGATGGAAGCCCAAAATACCTCTAAATTTAACAGCGTGATATTCCCTAGTCGAAGGTCCCCAGTCTATGCTTATAGTTATTTTTAGGGTGAGCTACTACCTGGTAGATTGAATTTTGAAATAATGTGAAGAAAAGTACTTTCAGAGATTGGATATGTTCCACCTTCCGGGGATCAATTCACCCTTGGTAGTTTCTAACACATAGCTACCTTCTAGGTGCTCTTCGATAACCTTATGGGGTCCTTCCTAGTTTATGGCATTCCGTCGGGATCCCGGCTCTTCTCATTATTCCTCATGACAAGGTCTCCTGGGTCAAACTAGATATTTCAAATCCTTCGTGATAGCGCTTAACCATATGTTTTACCTTGGCTTCATGAAGGGATGCCCTTTCTCTTTTCCCCTCGAGGAGCTCAAGGTCTAGCTGGCGGTTGTCATCGTTGGTCTCATGATCTTCATTACTGGTGGCTATTGCCCTCGGGCTAGGCAAACCAATCTTAGTAGGAATCACAACCTCTGAACCATAGACCAAATCGTAGGGAGTTTCCCTTGTGGCGGAAGATTCAGCCATTCGATAGGACTATAAAACACATGGTAGCTTGTTTATCCAGTTCCCTTCCGCCCCCTCAAGCCTTGCTCTTATGCCATTGAGAATAGTTCAATTAGTGACCTCTACCTAACTATTTGGATGGGGGGTTGTAGACCGCGGTTACCTTCTACCGAATCTTGTACTCCTAACACCAAATTTTGAAAGGGTCATAGACAAACTGCATTCCATTGTCGCTCATGATGGTCTAGGGATGCCAAATCGACAAAATATGTTCTTCCAGCATAAATAAATTACCATTTTCCCCTTCATGTTAGTTAATGTTTCAGCCTCAACCCACTTGGTGAAGTAGCCGACAACTACGATAAGGTATCAAAACTTCCCAGGAGTCTCCGTAAAAGGTTCAACCAGGTCAATTCCCCACTTGGAAAATGACCATAATCTATGTATGTTTGTCATCTCTTCCTGTGGGACATGAGTGATCGGCGCATACCTCTGACATTGGTGGCATGATTGAATATGCTTATTAGCATCATAAAAAAATTCGGCCAATAATACCCCTCTCGAAGAAGTCTCTTTGGCACTGATCAAGCGGCCTGATGAATTATGCCTACCCCTTCATGGGCTTTTATGACCAGGTAGTTAGCTTGAATGGGGCGACACATCGAAGAAGCGGTTGAAGATGAACCCGTCGATAAATCACATCTTCTTGGATCACATATTTTGAAGCTTCCGGCCTTATCTTCCTTGCTTTGACAGCTCCCTCGGGCAGAGTCCCGTCTCAAAGGTACTTCATAATAGATGTCATCCATGAATCTTCCTCATCAACCAACATCACTATTTCTTCTTCGAAACCCCACCTACTTAATGTTTCCATCAGCAGTTGCCATTGAAATTGAAGGTTGAGGTCAAACGAAGCAAATTTGCTTAAAGTGACCGCATTGTGATTCTTCTCTCAAGTTAAATATGTCAAGGTATATTTTTGAAAAAAAAATCTGCATAAGCTTCAACATTTCCAAATAACGCTATAGGCTTCATTCCCTAGCCTCATACTTCTCCTTGAATTGTTGGACAACAATCTAGGAGTCGCTGAATATTTCCAAATTTCTGACCCTAAGCTCGTTGGCCAGTCGAAGACTGGTAATCAGGGCTTCATACCTATCCTCGTTGTTTGTGGCATTGAATTTAAAATATAGCGTGTAAGAATAATCCGTGCCATCGGGGCTAGTGAGCAACATACCCACTCCACTCCCCCCCGAGTGCCATGATTTATCTTCGTAAAGCTTCCTCGTATTGTCAAGCAATGTCTCCTCTTCAATCTCGATGGGCTCTTTCGTTTAGACAATAAAATCTTCTAGGACTAGACCTTGATCGTCGTCCTATGCTGAAACTGGATACCATGCTCTCCCAACTCGATAAACCATTTCATTACCCGTCCTGATGCCTCAGGTTTCAAAAGTATATGTCTGATAGGATGGTTGGTGAGCAGGACGATGGTATTCCTCTGGAAATATAGTCGAAGTAGAGAAATAGGGATAAAATCAATCTCTCGAGGGTTATGTACCGTGTCTATGGTCCCTGCAGAGCTTTGACAAAGTAGATCGGATGTTTTTGCTCCTCTTTCTCCTTCATCGGAACATCACTAATTGCAAAAGGAGACACTGAGATGTAAGATGCAAAGTTTCTCCCCTTTTAGACTTCATTGAAGTGGGCAAAACTCGAAGGTGCTCTTTTTGGGCGTGGAATACCTCTTCACATTTATCAGTCCATTCAAACGTTTGAACCCTCCTCAGCAAATCAAAACAAAGGCAAATGCTTTTCAACACCCTTCGAGAGAAAATGGCTCAACGTGGCTAGAGACCTAGTAAGCCTTTGAAAAATCCTTCAACGTTTGTTGTGATTTCATTTTGATCAAAGCTTCGACCTTCTTAGGATTAACATCGATCCTCCTTTCGGTGACTATGAAACCTAAGAATTTTCCAGCTCCCGCTCTAATTACACACTTAGTCAGGTTCAACTTCATATTCAAGCGTCGAAACTCATTAAAAGTCTCTTCCAAATCAAGCAAGAACTGATCATAATCACTGATCTGCTTCTTGAAAATTTTGTCTACCAACCGCTGGTAAGTCACGCCATCATTCTTTAGACCAAATGACATGTTTTTTATAACAGAATGTACCAACATCCGTGATAAATGACATTTTTTTCCTTATCATCTTTTGCCATCCAAATTTGGTGGTAGCCCTTGTGAGAATCGAAAATGGCTAATACCTAATACCCAGTTATCACCTCGACCAGCTTATCGATGGATAACAGGGGTAGCTATTTTTCGGGCAATATTTTTTAAGGTTCACAAAGTTGATACATATGCGCCAAGCTTCATCGTGCTTCAGACCATAACTGAATTAACCAATTATTCCAGGTAGAGAACTTTCTCGGTGACCTAAGCTCGAAGGAGCTTCTTCACTTCCTCTTTTATAGCTTCCGCCCTTTCCGAGGAAAATATTCTTCTCTTCTGCTTAATAAGCTTCTTAGAGGGATTGATATTTAACCTATGCACCGCCAGCTGATGTGGTACTCCGATAAGGTTTGAGGTACTCCACTATAGTTAGTTCAATCTGGACCCTCTTAGTTACACGAAACTACTCGCACTTTTCCAATCATAGCTAGTAAACATTGTTTGGTTAATTTTTTCTCAAAGCAAATGACTTCAGTGACCCTTGAACTATCATGGTCGTTCACCTTTGACCCCTTCATTTTTTTGCACACTTTTGGCCAATCAACTTACAAAACTACTGAGTCGTGGCCATTCCGCCAGATTAAAGCGTTATTCTAAATTTTCTTCTGTTAATTGAGGGTAAAATGACTTTTCAATTTTTTATTTACAAACTCAGTCCTCACATCTTATTTTAATTACAAATTAGTCCTTGTCTCTTTTTAAATTATAGACCAACCCCTCCCCCTCCCCCATCTGCATCATCATCTTCTTTAAAGTCACCTTCTTCAACGAAGGTTCTGATGATATCGGCCACCAGAACAATGCCGTTGGAGTAGCCGTCAACGACCATGTTAGCTCCGTCGTGGTAGCGGTGGTAGAAAGACTTCTAGAACCCCCCAATAACCCACTTATAACCCAAACCCGTGGCTTATCGTGCTTGACGAAGTTTCGCCACAGTGGCATCGCGCCATTGCTTTGGAGAAATGTCATGGCGATGACCCGAAGCTCCACCTGAAACCTATATGTGATGGAGCTCACTCCATCCTCAAATCCTTCATGGTTTTTGGCGTGCCATGCCGGGCTTTCTTCCCCTTCATGTCGAGCAGAAAGGGTTTTTTTCTGACCGCCGCACAGGTGGCAAAACCCCCCGGATGAGCTTCGTCTTGTAAAGGGAGTTTGCGGAAATCTCCATCCGCTGTATCAGAACGCCATCAGCTTTTTCGCTGACGTCTCGACGGAGTGCGACAACGGGTTGATCTGGTGGCCGGTGCCATAGCCTCCACCGTGATCACCGTCGTGGAAAGGTAGCGGACAAAAGCTGTGGTGGCGCCGAGTCGGAGGAGCAGCCTCTTGGTGGCATTCCGATGTGTTAAAAGGGTCATTCCGTTATTGTTGGGTCTTTTAGTTATCCTTAATTTCCAGGGAAACAGATGTCTAGGAAGATCTGGTGAATAATTACTATGAAAATTTTAGGCAGGAATGGTTTATAAGATGATGACATGCGATAGTGTTTGGTGGTGGGGGCGACGATGTATGGAGCAGGAGATGGAGAGGGAAAGGGGAAGGGAAGAGAGAAAAGGAAAGGGAAAAGAAAAAACAGACTAAGAAAAAAGAAATAGGAAAACAAAAAACAAAAAATGGAAAATGGAAAATGGAAAATAAAACTACCATTATGCCCTTAAATTTAAGGTTTTTAACCGAACTGACGCTTTGACCTGACGAAATTACCACGAATCGGCAGTTTTGTAAGTTTAGGGGCCAAAAAGTGAGAGAAAAAATAAGGGGTCAAAATTGAACGATTTTGATAGTTCATGAGTCACTCTCATTTTTTAATTATAAATTTCAAGTAGTACGTAAATTATACTCCCTCTGTCCCAACTATTTTTGCAACAAGAGAAAGAGGGAGTCCAAATTTCATCCATGTGAAATGCCAACAATACCCTCCTCTCCTTCTTCCACAGTCGACCACCCAGCTTCCATCACCCACCACCATAACCACAACCACCACCCACCACTCGTCATTAAACTCATCGTCGGGAAGAGAAGAGTGGAGAGAACAGAGATGGAGGATAAAACTAAGGGGGAACGACGGAGGATTCTGGACAACCAGCATCCACCACCCACCACATGTTGAGCTCATCGCCGGGGAGAAGAGAGCGGAGTGATAGGAGATGGCGGAACGACGGAGGATTTTGGATCTATGTAAATATAGGTGGAAAATGGGTTCAGAAATGGGTTGGAGAAGGCGGAGATGGCAAGGAGAGATGGATGGAGATGGCGGGGAGAGATGGACGGAGATGAAGGAAACGGCGGGGAGCAGAGATGGTTGAGATGGCGGAGAGGGAGGACATGGCGGAGAACAGAAAATGGAGAACGGAGATGGCGGAGAAGGTGGAAATACCGGCTGAGATGGTGGAGAGACCGGCGGTTGAGATGGCGAAGTTGTTGAACAGAGAACGGAGGAGACCGGGGGGGGGGGTGAAAATGGGTTTAGTGGAGTGGAAGGAAATTGGGGAAAATCTGATAAAATTTTAGGGACAATAAAGTCTTTTGATTGATAAATATTTTCTAAAATGGAAAGTGTGCAAATTCAGGTGGACGTTCCAAAGAGGAAAGTGTGCAAATACAGTGGGCACGGAGTGAATAATACGATCAAGTGTACCGTGGGTGATCGAACATTTATATTATGATACAGTAACCGAAATGACAAAAGGACATTGATTAAGGACAAAAACCGGGACTCCATAGTACGACGTATTCTTAACTAAAAACTCAATCATAAACTATGTCAAACGTCCCTGTTTCTGCATAGTTAATAGATTAATACATGGATGAAAGGTAACCTTAACTTGGGAGTTTTCACCCAAGAAGATTACACAATCATAATCTTATCAATCACAAAAACAAGAATTACATCATTAAACCCGTCCAATTCTAAGGCCAAACCATCTCCACAGACACCTTCTGGAACTCATCTGCAAACAGCTCCGCATTGCAGTTTGTGCCATGACCGCCGCTGCATCTCGCCGCAGCTGCCCTTCTGATCATATCCGCATCCCTCTTGGAGGCTGTCGCCGCCTTAGCTCCGCCACCGCCGGCCGCCGGCAGTGACATCAGAAGGTCGGGATCCTGGTGTTTCAGAAGCTCGGACAAAAGAAGAACGAGAGAGGCCATTTTTCTGAGGATTTGTGTAGAGGATTTGAAAAGGAACTTGCGTTGAAATGGGAGAGAATTGGTTAGAAGTTAAGGGGAAAATGAGTGATTTATAGAGAGACGAGAAGAAGAGATTAGGAGATAGCAAAAGTTGTTGTTGGCGAGGGTATTTAATGGGGTGTGGCGAGATTGCATTTGCTGGAGGAGTTATGTAATGCAGGCGGTGAGTACTGGTTAGACTACGTAGCCCACGGGATTTGTTTTTTTTTCCAGATTTCTGGTTTGACTCTAGTCTTTAACTTTAGGCCGTTTGCATTTGTGGGCGCCTCCTTTTTTTCAGCCAACCGTATACTCACTCTGTTTGCATACTTTTTTTTTTCCAGCCAACCGTATAGTCACTCTATTTGCATACTCCCTCTTAAATTACACAGCAATCATTATTACGCTCTTCGAGAAACATGTTTGACCTTTAATATATTTACCTACGTATAATAACGGCAAATAAAAAATTGATATTTGGAAACTACTTGTTACAATGAATTTAACAATATCATATATGATAATATTATTATTTATATATCTATTCAAATATGTGGTCAAAGTTAGACACTGAATAGTGACATAAAGTGAAGTGGACAATTTAAGCTGGTACGGAGGGAGTACTGGTATTGTGTTATTTTTTGACGTACTGCCTGCTACTGTGTTGGTCGTACATATCGGAGGAAGAATGAAGTATTTTTACGCTATGTCGTACATGATTAAAAAGAACCATGGAGTATAGTACTCCCTCCGGTTTTTTAAAAGTTGCAGTTTGGTTTTAACACAAAAATTTAGGAAGGTAAAATTAGTGGTTGAGAATTCATTGAAAGAGTTAAAAATAAATTGAGTGGATGAAAACAATCTAGAATTTACCAAAAAAAAAAGGAAATGAGACAATATTAAAAAACCGTCCCAAAAAGGAAAGTGTGCCAATGTTAAAAAATCGAAGGGAGTATTTTCAAAGAATGGAGTGTAGTATATAAAAAATTAGTTGGGATACGTGACACAAAATAATTGGGCCATATGTCCCAATCAGGACAAAAAAATAGTCAGGTTGATCGCTGCCACGTGGCCCAATCAGGGGTTGCCACGAGGTAGCCCAGACCAAAGGAAATGACCCACATGTCAGCACGGACCCAGGACCATGTGGGCCTCTGCCATTTTGTACAATTGGGGAGGGCTGTGTTTGACCAACCGGAGGAGCGGGCTTATTCAATGCAGCCCGTTCCGAACTCCCACTATGAAATTATTTTTATCTCGGTTCGGACTAAATTAAAAATGAAGCTCGCTCCGAGCCCCAATGTACATGCCCTTACCAAGTGCTAGATCATTTTACAAAAAATACGAACATAGTATTGTTTTTTTCTAAGAAATCATAATTTACGCCCCATTAAATTAACTTTATTGAATTTAACTCCAAATATCCATCAATCAAACAACTCTTTGATGTTTGGAATTAGAACAGTAATCTTTCTGTCTCATTTCAATATGCAATTTAATTATTTATTTAATTAAAATTTCTTAACTTTGACCATAAAAGTAAATTAGTGTTTAAATATAAATATTATTGAGTGATACCTTATTATATTCGTCATACCATATATTTTCAAAAATATCAACTTTTCAAAAGTTTTAATTATGCTTACTAAAAAATATTAAGGATCAAACTTTTTTGAGTCAACTACTGAAAGTTAAAATGTACAGTTTGAAATGAGATAGATGCGTAGCTAGTTTGCTACACCATAATTTGTGCCAAAAGTAGGGATGGGCGTCGGGTCGGTTTAATCGATTTTTGATTTGTTCGATTCGGGTTATTCGGTTTTGCTCCTAAAAAGCTCAAAATCGAAACCGATCCGAATAACTCAAAAAACTGAATTATCCAAACCGAATTCAAATTTTGGTTTCGGGTTGAATTCAGTTTCAAACCGAATTCATGGGAAAGTTTTACAAAAAAATTACTAAAAATATATAAACTAATTTAAAATTCTATAAAAGTATGTCATTTAATTTCTACATCATCAAACTCAAGTGTTTAAAATAAAAATCCAATAACTACAATACCAATTCAACCATAACAATGATATAGTTTTAAAATTATATTATAAATATATAATTTATTTATTTTTTTAATTACAATTCGATATTCGAGTCGGTTTTCGCATTGAGTTTCAATATCCAAAACCAAACCAAAAACCACATTCAGGAATCGATTTACTCAATTCGATTATTCAAAAAACCACATTTTAAATTTTCCCATGAACTGACGCAGTTAGATATGAACTGAGCGACATAATTTGTTCAGAAAGTAGACATGGACTGACGCAGTTAGACAGAAGATTTGGAGTGTAAGTGATGTAGGCTGCATCGGAAGCAAGTTTCCATGTAGCGGGTGGATATGGTCGCCTCCTCCCCAAGCCAATCCATTGTCCTCGTCTTCTGATAGGTGAATCACAGTAAATCATCAACTGAAATTGCTGTGTAAAGAGCATACATCACAGGGTTAGCTGAATCGGGAAACATAAGCGATGCTAAGCATGCAACCGCCATGTACTCAAAAAACACAGTACAAAGATGAACTACACGCTTGATCATAAGAGAGGATGCACGTTGCTTGTAATCTTAAGAAAGGCAGTGGAGGATAGGGTGGAAATTTCAAAGAGCATTGTTTTGGGGCACGTTTTGAATGGAGATTTTTCATGATTATGGAATTTGAGAGTAAGAAAGTTGAGGAGGGTTGGAATTGAGAAGGAGAAGGCCACAAAAGTGCGGTAATGGGAATCAATACACACTTGTTTGGAAACCAATGTGATGCGTCTGATACTCGCCTGGGTCACGCCGTCAATTCCTTATCCGTGATATGCAAGAAAGAACTCCAGAGTATTTCGAGGGAAAAACTTCCCAATAATAAAGTCAACTAAAGATAATATGAATATATGATGAATAGTGAATGAATCGTAAAATAGATAACGAACTTTTACTTAGGGTTAGGAATCTACTTGCTTGTTTGAGGAGGAAATTTTTAAAATGGTGGGCTAAGTAAGCCCACCCGAAAGGAACTTAATAGTATTGGGCCGCGACCCAACACTGTGGGCCCTCAAGATCAGGTGTTGTTAGCTGATGTTGTATTAATGAAGCTTGAATTTGTTGACTGGAGTCTGGAGATTGGAATAGTGTGCTTTTATAGGCCTGTTAGCTGACCTGTAATGAGTGATGGAGGAGTGGGACGAGAAAGAAAATGAGAAGAAATATAAAGAAATTTAAAATAAAAAGGAAAAGAACAAGTTGCTAATCTTAAAATTGGGCCAGATGAAGCAGACATCTGGGCATGAACTACCATTCGGGAGACCACCATTTCAAACATTACGTAAGCATAAGCTTACGTAACCATTTGGTGTAAGCATTACGTAAGCATAATTTCAAAAGGATAAAGAGTATTCCACACCATTACGTAAGCATAAGCTTAAAAAAGTTTTTTTTTAAAAAAAAGAATTTCTGGTACCTTGTTTCATTAGATGTGCCACCACATCTCTGAGTGACTGAAATTGAATTTAGGAGGAGAAAAGTAAAAAGAATGGAGGAAATTGAATGAATCTTGAGATAAAAGGAAAGTGTGCCAAATTCACAAAAATAACCAAAAAAAGAAAAGTGTGTCACATCCAATGAAACGGAGGAAATACTTGCTTGTGCACGAAAATTAAAATTACCGCAAAATATAAGTAGAGTATTGATCTAATTTTGAAAATGTAAGCATTTTTGTTTTTAATTGTAGAGTTCAACAACCATAAATGTCATACGAGGGTCGGAAAATATGCTGATACAAGCAAAGCTTCGTCTCCCGTCTCAGGCCCTAGCAGGGGAGTCGAAGTACACACACGTGGTCCAGAAAAGCTGCAACAATATAATATTAATACATACTGCAACAACATCGTAATTAGGACAGTTGATGGAGGTGATCAGGTAGCCAGAGTGGAAGTATATTCCCCTGCTCCGCCGCAACCATCGTCCTCAGCCATCCACCAGTCTTCCGGCACACAGCATCGCCGACAGAAATCCCGACATAGAACGCGTAAACAAGAGGGCTCTCTGAATCAGGCAAGATAAGCGAAACCAGAGTCGTCATTGCCATGTACC
>JAULKM010101545.1:0-10127 GCA_032355605.1 Rubia tinctorum | reverse complement strand
TTGCATTTATTTACTTTACATACTTGGTTAGGTTAACCTACGTTGGAACATAGGCTTAAGGATTAAATCGGCTAAAATGGTAAAACCAGTTTTTTCAGTGTAGATTATGATGACACATTCAACCCGGTGATAAAACCTGCAACCATACATCTCATCCTTTCTGTGGCAGTCTCACAACAATGGAATTTGAGGCAGGTTGATGTCCAAAATGCATTTCTTCATGGTTTCCTTAAAGAAGATGTATATATGTGACAATATCCAGGTTACGAAGATCCAAGTGCTCCACATCACTTCTGCAAACTTGACAAGGCACTTTACGGGCTTAAGCAGGCACCAAGAGCATGGTACTCTCGTTTGAGTCAGAAATTATTTGATTTGGGTTTCATTCCTTCTAAAGCAGATTGCTCCTTATTTATTATTAATAAATGTGGAGTGACCATTTTCATCCTTGTGTATGTTGACGATATTATTATTGTGAGTTCATCATGCTCAGCTACTGATCGTCTACTTCACCAGCTTAAGGAGGACTTTGCTATCAAAGACTTGGGTGAGTTACACTATTTTCTTGGTATAGAAGTGAACAAACGTGGAAGTGGACTTTTACTTTCCCATGAGAGGTACTTGGCTGACATCTTGAAGCAAGCAAGCATGGAAAACTGTAAGGAAGTTTCGACACCAATGTGTACATCAGAGAAGTTGTTCAAGTCACAAGGAAAACCACTGACAAGTGAAGAAACCACCAGGTACCGCAGCATTGTAGGAGCTCTACAATATCTAACGATAACAAGGCCAGGCATTTCGTTCTCTGTCAATAAAGTATGCCAGTTTCTTCACTCGCCCACAACTGATCATTGGGCAGCCGTAAAGCGTATTTTACATTTTCTGAAGCAATCCAACACAACTGGCCTCGACATCCACCCTTCTTCATCAACTCTTCTTAGTGCATTCTCGGACGCTGATTGGGCGGGGTGTCTGGATGATAGAAGATCCACTGGTGGCTTTGCAGTATTTTTTGGAAGGAATATTGTATCATGGAGTGCCAGTAAACAAGCCACAGTGTCCCGTTCAAGCATGAAGTCGGAGTATAAAGCCTTGGAAAACGCAACGGCAGAATTGATTTGGATTCAATCATTGCTAAGTGAATTAGGTGTCTGTCAGAAGAGATCACCAGTTTCGTGGTGCGATAATTTGGGAGCTACTTATCTCTCTGCAAATCCTGTATTTCATGCAAGGACAAAGCATATAGAAGTTGATTTTCACTTCGTACGTGAACGAGTGGCTCGTAAGATGCTTGAAATTCGATTTATCTCTTCAAAAGATCAAATCGCAGATATATTTACCAAACCTTTGTCAAGTTTGGTTTTCTTCGACATATGCTGAAGTTTGAATATGATTTCTTCACGTTGCGATGAAGGGGGAGTGTTGAAAGAGTCAGCATCCCAACGTGTAGCATGACCTGCATGTCCTAGTATTTAGGAAGTAGTGGCGTAATGCTTGGAATATGTTGTAACCATGTAACTGAAATATCATCATAACACATATCAAACTCTGAACAAAAGTTGTATGCATTTTTACAAAAAAAAAAAATCATTATATTTAGAATGTTTAACTTTGTTTGTATATTTAGAATATTTTTAAATCTTTGTTTAAACATTCATTTTCTGCGAGATAATTATACAACTTAGTGCTTAGCAAACATATAAATTAGTTCACATAGTTAAATTGTTTGTAAATCATTTTTAAAGACTTAATTTAGACTATCAGTTTATGCAAGATAATGGTAAAATTTACAATTAGAGAATGGGGAAAAGTGCATAAAACCCTATATAATTTCAAAAGTGTCAATCAAAACATCATGTTAGATAAGTTTTTCTATAAAAAAAGAGAAGGTTAAATCAATACATTTAAAAAAGGAGAGGTCAAATTAGAACATTTTTACAAAACATAAGGTTGGATTAGTACTTTCGAAGAAATTTCAACCAACAAAAATAACACATTCCACATTTGCTATGTTAACTTTCTAGACATATATTAGGGAGATAGTGTACACAGGATCTAATTCATCATACAACAATCAAATACATATCCAACATGAGATTAGATGAAACCATTTTTTACATACTCTAACTTGATACCGAAAAATGAACGAATTTCAAACATTTAGAATCAATTTCTCAATGTAAAATAAATACCCACGGTTAAACAACTTGAGCAAATTCACATCATTCAATCACAACCACATATACACCATTCCGCCGAGACATTGACGTCAACCCCCTCTCTCCTGCTCATACGAACACCAACAACATTGAAACACTAGGTTTGTAAACACATAAGCATCCCACCCGGCAATCTTAGTAAGACATCCAATAGTATGTGTATATTAAGCGGGTGGAGTAGTAGTAGCTTCATCCCGCATTTCAGCTTTGATGGCGGCAGCCAAATGATCGTAGGCTTGGGACCATGCATCGTTCATCTCTTCGCTCCATATTTCCCCAACTGCCTCTTTCATTGTTCTTAGCAACGCCTCTTTCACCACCTATATATCACACACATGAATTTACACTGTAATCAGAATTTCATTTCACCCTAATGAATAAGAAATCTGATGAGCAGATTTACCTCGAAATGAGGGCCAAGCACCCCTTTCTGCGTATGAACTGATCCCAAATACTTGAGTGTAGTTTCTGCAACCACTACTTCTCCTTTTTCACGCAGCTGCACCGCTGATTCACATGTCTTTGCAAATCATGTTTAATCACGAGAAGTGGAAGTTATGAATAGATAGAACTGAAAATATGTATGAGCTGTGTAATGTGTAACGGGGATGAAAGAGAATCACAAAAGGCCAGAGAAGAGCTGATGAAAGCACAAAAGGAACTGAATAACTCAAAAATGAATGCTCAGATGGTTGAGAAAGTCGTTGAATGCACACAAGAGGTTTTGACGTAGAATGAGATAGACGAACAGATTGCTAGGCAAAAGTAGATTGGTTGAGAACAAAAAAAATACGCAGACAGGGATCAAAACAATGGAAAGTGAAAATGGTTGTTGGATTACTGAACAAGATGAGATTTCGGAACATACAGTAAAGTTCTATGAAAATTTGGTGGGAACGGCAGCAGAAAAACTAGAAGTGGGTATTAAAGTTCTGAGGAAAGGGAACGCTGATGGAAGAAGAAAGCTAGGGCAGGAACTGACATATGAATTGATCAGAGGTTATACAAGGAAATGAGGGACTCACAAATGCATGTTACCGCCAGATTTGCAGAAAGCATGTGATACTGTGGGGATTGGGGTTCTCTGGAACAAATACTGAAGGAATTAGGGCTGCCGATCAGGAGGTTTGTCGGATGGGTGATGATCTGTGTTAATACAGTATCATACAGATATATGGCGAATAGGGAACCATCAAGAATTTTAAAAGCAAAAAGAGGACTCGGGCAGGGAGATCCTGTCTCTCCATTATTATTCGTCTTAGTGATGGAGTATTTATACAGGTGCTTACAGGAGTTAAAGGAAGCTCTAAGTTCAAGTTCCATGATCGATGTGAAAAACCGAGTATCATAAACATGAGTTTTGCTGATGATCATTTGTTACTATTTTCCCGTGGTGGAGATGATGAAAGCTTTCCACCAAATCCACATGCTTTGAATGCGAGGAAACAAGAGAAATCTGGAGTGGAGTACTGAAGTAGATGGACATGGAGAGGAAACCAGAATTCTGGGACATGGAAAAACAATGGATAGTGCGGCTTAGGATGGGTAAAGGGTGCGGAAATCAGGTTCTAAAAATTGCTTTTTCTGAAGTGGTTTATGGAATATGGGTGGGGAGGTGAGGGTACAATACAATTCTGACAAGTGTAATAAAAAAATTACAAGTATATACATCCTTATTTTTCTCCATCTAATTATAATTTGAATTTGACACTTGTCAAAATTTTATTAGACTCTCACCTCCCCACATATAAAACCACACCTTATAAACTTATGTATTTTTGGTATGAGAAGTTTTTTTATTAAAAAAAAAGAAGAAATCTACTAGGGTTGAGAGATTGTGTAATCCCTCTTGTCTTTGTATCCTAAAGTAGGTGGTTCAATGAGTCCATTTGTATGCGATTCTAATGGGTGCATTTTCATTCATGTGTTAATTCCTTCCCAACCAGATATATACTAATTGGATTTCATAAAATCAACTCTACAAATATTAATTAATCAGAAAATATATCTTTATATTATTTGGGCCAAGTTAAAAGTACGTATTTTAAAAAGTCGATCAACTCTATAAATCTTTAAAATGTAATTTATGCGCTATTTATTTATATAAAGTGATTCTCAATTATGGAATTGGTGGATAGCTGAATACAATTTTTCATTAACTCTCAAAGTTAATTTCGGCGTGTACTCGTATTTTCGGTCTGCTCTCAAAACTCTGGTGATTTATCCCCTTCACCTCTGGAAATTTTGAACTCTTGGACGTCTTAATTTAGTGGCGGCCTTCCTCCATCGGCCAACCTCTCAAACGTCTTCACTCAGCGGCGGCCTTCCCCCATCGGCCAACCTCTTAGACGTCTTCACTCAGCGGCGGTCATCCTTCATCAGCCACTCTCTCGGGCGTCCTCACTCAGCGGCCTTCCTTCAACATGTGAGATCCACACGCCCGCAAGTGTTCTCGCACTTGTCATCCACGCGCCCAGCAGTTGTCTCGCACATATCATCCACGCTACTAGCTGCTCTTGCGCATCTTTTTCTTCATTTTTGTCACTTTGATGTATGACTTATTTTGGTGGTATCTAAGAGTTTAAACATCATAGCTCTAAGTGAATTTTAGATTTTGGCGCTACAAAGCATATGACATCGTCCCCCACTGTTGTTGATCATGTGACACCTTATGGTGGTTCTACTCGCGTCTATGTTGGTAATGGTTTTCAACTCTCTTTTACTCATGTTGGTGATTTATAAGTCTCTGCCTCTTTATTATGTGCTTATTGTGCCAGATATCACTGAAAATTTGCTTTCGATTAGCAAATTGACTCAGGATTTAAATGTTGTTGTCTGCTTTGATGATCACTCATTTATTATTCTGCATAAAATCACTAGGGAAACTCTAGGTCACGGTCATAGTGAAAATGAGCTTTATGCTTTAGATTATGGTGCATATGTTTTGTTGCCTACTGTGGAATCAAATAAGTCGCATGCGTCTTTTGAAGCCTGACATGCTAGACTTGGTCATGTTCCACATTCTGTTATTTCTGGTTTGCGAGCTTCTGGATCTTTATTTGTCTCATCGGTGTTGCCTAAACCTACCCTTTGTGATGTGTGTGAAAAGGCTAAAGGGAAGTGTTTATCTTTTTATACAAAAGATAAACGTGTTGTTAGGGTACTTGATCTAGTTCATTGTGACTTATAGGGGGGCCTCCTATTTTATCCGCTGATGGTTTCTCCTACTATATCATTTTCCATGATAATCATTCCCGTCTCTCATGGTTTTACCCATTGCGCCGCAAATATGATTTTTGGGATGTTTATCGCCATTTTGAGGCCTTTGTGGAGAACCAGTTCTCTTATACCGTTAAGGTGTTTCAGAGTGATGGGGGGACTGAGTTCGTAAATGGTCGCTTACGCTCTCATTTTCATACAAAGGGCATTCACCATCAGATTTCTTGCATGTATACTCCTGAGAAGAACAGCCGGGCTGAGCGCATGAACAACCATATTGCTGAGATGGGATTGTCTATGTTATAACAATATCATGCCTTTCTACCACCAGTCTCACGCTCTTGCTGCAGACGCTTATACCATATATTGGCTATACTCATATTCTTGGCAGACGATCCCCATATGAAATTATTAATGGCTGGGTTCCCATGTACACGAACTTCAATGCATTTGGTTGTCATGTGTACCCTTATCTTAGTCCATATGCAGCTCACAAACTAGTTTCTAGCAGTTAGCCTTGTATCTTTCTTGGATACAACTCCCAGTACAAGGGATATCTGTGTTTGGATCCCACGGCTAGGAAGATATATGTCACCAGACATGCTCGATTTGAGGACACTTACTTCCCTTATGACGATGGTTCTACTTCAGTATCTTCATTCTCTCTAGATGTCTCTATTTTTTGGATCTCGTTGATGCATCAGCTAATATTTATGCTTTTTCCACGGTGGCATCTTCTCCTGCTCGGCTTGTCACTTCGGTTGCCTATCCTCTTGGCTCATCGATGCTATCATCCTCACTAACTATGACACCCTAAATTTCTCTGCTCTGCCGATTCAGACCATCCAGTGACCGCTTCGATGCATCCTACTCTGCTTATCTCACTATTGACTAGTTCACCTGTTTTGCAGACCAGCTTACCCGGTTCGTCTACCAGCCATCCGATTTTCTTGCCACCTCTTCGGTCCTTTTGTCGGTCGCAACTCCTCCTCCGATCTCTCCACCTCGGCCCCCACTCATCGTATGGCTACTCAATTGGCGACTAAGGCTATTTAGAGTAGAGATTATTCTGATATCATTGCTCACAGTCTTACTGTTGCCTTACTTGCTCAGTCCGAGCCCAAAGATTATCTCACTTCTCTTCAGGATCCATCTTGGGTTTGTGCTATGGATGATGATATAGCAGCTCTTCGTGGAAAACGCACCTGGGATTTGGTGTCACTCTCATCGGATGTCAACATTGTTGGCTCAAAATAAGTTTATCGATTGAAGTATCGTCCAGATAGAACTGTTGACCGTCATAAGACTAGGCTTGTTGTGCAATATTTTTCCCAGATTCCAGGATTTGACTTTGATCACACTTTCAGTCTGGTGGTCAAAGCATCCACAGTTTGTAATGTTCTGGCTATTGCCACAATGCGCTTATGGCCTCTTCATCAGCTGGATGTCAAGAACGCCTTCCTCAACTGCGTCTTTGATACTCCAATCTATATGGCGTAGCCCGTTGGTTACAAGAACCCGCTTCATCCAGATTATGTACATCACTTGCGTAAGGCCATTTATGGTCTTAAGCAAGCTCCGCGTGCCTGGTTTCAGAGATTCAATACTTATTTGGTTTAGCTCGGTTTTGCCTACAGTTTAGATGATACTTCTCTTTTTGTTCTGTGTCGGGGCTTGTCGTTACTGTGCCTGTTAGTTTATTTCGATGACATCATCCTTACAGGCAATGACTCGACTTTTTTTCGACAGTTCATTGATCGGACGCATTGGGAGTTTGTTATCAAGGATTTGGGCAATTTTCACTACTTTCTTGGTTTGGAAGTTACACCAACTGCCTCGGGTTTACTTCTTGGCCAAGCAAAGTATGCGAGTGATATTCTCATTCGCATTGGGATGTCTGATGTTGCCCTAGTCTCTACTCCTTTTGTGTCAGGCTCGCAGCTCTACAACTCCACCAGCTCTCCATTTCAGAATCCGACTCTATACCGCTCTCTTGTTGGGGTTCTTTATTACCTGAAGATTACTCGTCTTGACTTGACCTTTGAGGTCAACACAGTCAGTCAGTATCTTCAAGACCCTCGTGACGATTATTTTGTTGCGGTCACTCGGATTCTTAGATATGTCTGAGGTACTCTGCATTTCGGTCTTGCTTTTCGGTTTGCCAGTTCTCCTGAAGTGCTGGGTTATTCTGATGCTGATTGGTCCCGTAGTCTAGAGACCCGTCGATCTATATATGGTTATGCTATTTTTCTGGGTGGAAGTCTTGTTTAATGGAATGCCAAGAAACAACCCAATGTTTCTCATTCGTGCACAGAGTCTGAGTATCGGGCGCTAGCCAACACCGCCTCTGAGGTTGTTTGGTTGACTCATCTTCTTCGTGATCTTTGGGACCCGTTTTCTGGTTCTCAGCTGCTGTTATGAGACAACAGTAGCGCCATCTTCTTGGCTCAGAATCTAGTTGCTCACAAACGGGCGAAACACATCGACATCGACTATCATTTTGTTCGAGAGTTGGTTGCTTCTGGAAAGCTACTTGTTTCTCATGTTCCCCTACTCTTTAGATTGCGGATATCTTCACCTAAGGACTCTCTCGTCCGCTGTTCGAGTTCTTCATGTCCAAGTTTTGCTTCGCTGCGTATCTGACGCTTTGCTTGAAGGGGTGTTAGAATCAGTCAAATATCTGATTAGATATGGATAGAGTTTGATGATTAGATTAGAGTTATATTAGCACTGATATCCCTCATTCTGAGCAATAATACATTTATTATTACAGAAAATCATTCTTTCAATTTGTATATGTGCAAGTGCACGAGTTGTTCGTCTATCTATGGCCCAACAATTTATAATAATAAAAATGAAAAATATTGCCCAACGTTTTCTATTCTACGAAGAAACGGAAAGAGAGAATGGAAGAAAAACAATCCATTCATTAAGAATTAATAATTTAACTATCACGGTTACTACAACTTCAACTTGTAGAATTATGAAGTACGAGTATTATAAGTTCAATTCAACTAAGAGTGAGTCTCTTGAATCTCGGTAACTTATTTTTTATCTTATACAATGCATTCGTTAAATTAAATATATAAATTTTAAATATTTTTTTTACATTATATATTTTTATACATTAACATTCAAATACATATTATTACTTGTTTAACTTTTAAAATATAATATTTAAATTTTATAAAAAATTACAACATTTAAAATAAAATTCAACGTGCACTGTGTATAAGCCTATGGACTGAGACTTTCACTTCAACTAATTGACCGTTACTAGTTGAGTCATTTTCATTAAAATTAAGTAAACTTATAGTAAACAAAAATGTCATATATAACATCTTACTCCATCTATGTCATTAGATGTGACACACTTTCATATATATTTTTTGTGAATTTAGTACATTTTTCTTTTATGACAATTTTTTTCTTCAATTTCATACACTCATTCTACTTTTCTCTTTCTAAATTCAATTTCATTCACCTAAATCCAAACACCTAGAGTTATGCTGTCACATTCAACGGAAACGGAGGTAGTATTAATGTAATCCTTATAAATTTAAATAATATACTTCCCCCGTTTCATTGAATGTGACACACTTTCCTTTTTTGTTTGTTTTTTGTGAATTTGGCACAATTTCCTTTTATGTCAAGATTCCTTCAATTTCATCCACTCATTCTACTTTTTCCTTTCAAAATTCAATTTCATCCACACTTTTTATTCACCTAAATCCAATTATCTAATGCTATGGTGTCACATATAACGAAACAGAGTTACACATAATATTATTATACATAAATAGTTGTTGTAGAGAGATAGATGTGGAACTCATGGAAAGAGTATTATATCATCCGAACAAAACAAAGCTAGTCTTTGTTTTCATTATTATGACATACTTTTAGTTTCTTTCCTCTTCCTAAAAAAATTAAATTACTTTCATCTATTAATTTATCCTTAATTCAATACAATTTTTTTAATATTCCCTTAATTTTAGTATTTGGCATCCCTAAATTTTAGTACGCATGGGATCTGCCTCGAAACTCAATCGATAAGTACATTCCACCGTTGATTGGAGAATTCCAGCCGCAGTCTCTTCTAAAACTATAGAGCTACTGCAACCTGGTGAATATGAATTTGAAGGTGCGTGTCGAGCAGCAGATTGCCGATTTGGCAAGTGAACCTAATGACAGGTTCCTTTGTAGGAGATTCACATTACAGTGTGTGAGCTAGAGAATGTGTTCTAGAAAGTTTTAGAGATTAGTTATAATTGTTAGTTAGAGACTGTGCGGCTGAAACTTAGCGGAAAAATGTAAGATATTGCAATTTAACAAGAATATGAACACTTTTGACCAAAAATAAAAAATAGATAATAAAAAAACCATACTAGTGAAAAGAGTGGATATCTTTTAACAGTGGCGGAGGCACATGGGGGTTGGAGGGGGCTCAGCCCTCGTTGAGACGCAATTATAAAAAATATATAGAGTATAAATTTGAGATTAAAATATCAGCTCCTATAATATAGAAAAATATTAGGAAATGATTTTTACCTCACCACATCCTTATCCTGACTCCATCCCTTCCTTTAACTAAACAACACCATCACAGTATCGGATCCAGTGGCGGAACTGGGGGGTGCTAGCCGGTGCGGCCGCACCCCCCAGCTCCGGTGGTGCACGGCCAATGAACAG